>SADC01000707.1:0-42223 GCA_004194705.1 Ditylenchus dipsaci | reverse complement strand
TTGGAGCGTGATCCTTCGACCATTTTCCAGCTGATCCCTTGTCCAATTCATCCGTTAAGCCGGTGTCGGGACAGGTGGTTGTCATTCAGGCGGTTGTCTTTCTGCTTTTTGTGTTCGTTGTCATCTCGTAAGTTTTTGATAAATTTCATATGCTGTTTGAAATAATTGTATCTTTCTCCTTAGTCTTATTGCTTTGGTTGCTTGTGCTCTATGCATGATTCTATGTGGTGGAGACAGTCGAACGGCCGCTGTGGAAAATCATCGTCAGCCGAAGCAGCCTAGCGGTAGCGTTCTCTTCAAATCGAGCAAGGATGCTCAGGGTGTGGCTTGTCTAATGGGTCTGCAAAACGTAGAGGCATGTTAATTTTTTGACAATCGTTGTGATTCCTTACTGAGTTTTTAGGTCCAATTGGTGCTCAAATCTGCTGTGGGAATGTGACTATTATAAACAAAACTAGGAAATTGTTCGTTGTAAAATATGTGCGATTTCTGTATGTAAATATATCTGAGGATGTGCCATAAATAAAGTTATTGTAGTTAAATCATTTTTACCCAAATTAATCTTTGGAACTGTTTTTAAATGATATGGTTATTTTCAGAAGGAAAATGGTTTGTTTTGCAATAAAAAAATAGTCAAGAAAAGGTTCAGTGATTAAAATCACGAGATTTAAAGACCATACGGGTTGATGCAAATGAAAAATTTGGCAAATTCAAAATGCGCGCGGGACAATTCTCTGTCGTCTCTCACTCTTTGGAGTTATTTCAAGCGACTCGAAAAAGTACAGTGAGAGACCAAAAAAAGTGTACCGCGCGCATTTGAATTTGTCAAATTCTCATTTGAAATACAATTATGGTCCTTTAAACAGTATTAGGAAACTGAGTTTATGTCTTCTGTTAATATTTTTAGAGTCTTTTGTCCCACTTTTTGTGCATAATATAGCAACAAATCACCACTCAAAATGTGTGCAGTCAAATCTCGATATAGTGACACCCCCAAAAAGTTGGGGTACGCGACGTTTCGCCCTCACGACGTTTCGTCCTCAGTTCTTATTATCTTAAGTTAAAGGACCCTGTCTCTTCCTTATCATTGCAATTAGAAAGATTTGAATGCGCGCGGGACCACACACATTTTGTCAATAATAAATCCCGAATTATTTTTGTTTGCGCTGATAGTTTAAAAAATAAATTTGAAAATTTGTTCAAAACCTAGCGCTTCACTTCAAACCGTTCACTAGTCGAGCCAACGTCGCTTGACATTGCCAGATCGGACAACTTATCCGACTTGCACTGCTCCACAATTGTCACTTTGGTGATGTGACATTATATCGCATAGAACATAACCTTTTAAATTAAATGCAATTAAAAAAATAATTCGAAAACATTATTGACAAAATCTATTGGTCCCGCGCGCATTCAAACCTTTGAAATTGCCATGATAAGGAAGAGACAGGTCCTTTAACTAAAATAATCGTTCCACCCCTAAAAAACTCATGCCCAAACACCTTCATGAGAATTTTTTTGGATATGTATTTTTTCTGGTGCAAAAAATTTTCTTTTTGGTGCGAAAAAATTTCGTTTTGGTATAAAAATACAGGGCTGAGAAACACGGTTGAAGTAAGAAAAGTAAAACCCCTCTTTTTGCCTTATTTTAGCCTGTTTGTCTTGTCAAATTCAACCGTCCGTTTCTCAGCCCTGTATTTTTAAAAACAACAGTCAACATGTCATTATGTAGAGAAATCAAAGAGCTTTTGAATCATGCAATGGATTTTATCTTTTCATCGACATTTTTTGAGAAAAGCTATTATTTATGTGACTAAACAGTCTTTTTCTTTAGATTTTCCTTTATTTTGACTAGAAATCGACGTTTTCATGTTGATGTTCATAACTTTTCTTAGAATGATCAAAAAATAAGTTTGACCTACCAAATTGAAGCCGAGACAAGTCGAACCAGAAGTAAGATGATATCTGCATCGAGCGGGCGCATTACAAACCGAACTGTGTCTATACTTATATACGTCTTTTCAATGTTTACAACTACAAATTATTTTCTTGCGCTTTCTAACTGGTTTTTGCGCCAGAACATGTTTTTTTCGCCTAAATGTATCTCTTATATAAAAACATTCTCACTTTTAGTCAAAATTGCTTAAAATATCACAAGATATGTGCGTCTATACTTATTGATACGGAGTGTATGACTTTTGAAAACACTGGTGAGGGTAGGCCAGTGTATGGAAGTTGTACTAATAAATGTCTTACGCATCTTTTATCAAAAATTTTAATTTGGCGGTTTAAAATTCACAATCGTGAAAAACCATTTGCCTCATTTGTGGTTGTCGGCCGGCCCATGACCCCTAAAATTTGAATCCTAGCGCAGTTCAAGACAAACAAACGCCAAGAATAAACAAACAAAACGCCGGCCGCCGAATGTCCGGTAAAATCCCAACTGTCAGCCATGAATGAATTTTTTTTCGATTTTGATTAAAAATCATCGATTTCTAAGCAAAAGTTTTTGGAAATTCACCCTTTATACTAAAATCTCTTCCTGAATCCGAATCCGTTGAGATCAGATTAAATAAAGACGCTACTGTCATATACCCCCCGCCCCAAAAATCGGACCCAATGTCATATACCCCCCCCCCAAACCGTCTTTTTGGGAGTGTCTAAAAACCATTTTATGCAATAATTTTGCCATAAAGGACCAGAAAAGCAGTTAAAAAGGGATTATGGGCTGTATTGGGATGGAAGGAATAATACAGGGGCCACTTTTTTTTAGCTGCTTTACCATGTTTTTCAACTCGAGCCGTGGCAAAAATAGGACTCTATATGCATTTTATGATCAAGTGTACTTCTCGGAATCAGTCTAAGGTAAGTGCGTGCACGCATCTCTAACTCTCAAGCCAACTGCGCCCCCTTCGGGGCGCAGGGGCTTGGGGGCTTGGAGTTGAGATGCGCTTTGGCTCTAGTAAACAATACGTTTCCATATATCAATATCAATACCGTGGTCAATACCCATTGCAAGGTGGTCGACCTTAAACTTTTGTGGATTATTCTGAGTAGGCCAACAAATTTTGCATGCCCAAATTAGTCCAGAAAAAACTTTTGGACTTTGGTTATTTGGATTTTTTTTGGAAATAAATTCTTAAACCGAATCAAGCAGAAAAGAGCATGGTCATGCCGAAAATCAACACAAGATATGCCCTGCATAAATTATTTTTCCTTCCCTTCATTCTTTGTCCAAATTTTGAAACAAAATTTCTTCATAAAGTAAAAATGAATATACCAATCGAAAGAGGAAGAAAGGCCTACAAACCCTATGTTTGGAATATTTTTGGGAATAAATTTTATTGCTAAAAATTAGTTCAAAAGTCCGCTCCGAACTTTATGGTCACCAGTTATAGCACAGGAAATTAAATATGTTGATTTTCATATAGGTATATAGCCAAAATGTCAGGAAAAATCAGAAAAATTTTCGAAAACACTTTTCACAAACACTGTCTTAGATGGGGGATGCCTGAGGGATAAAACCAGGCCTCGTGACTTAAATTTTTTTAAAAAGACATTTGGGCTAAAAAAAGACGTTTTGAAAAAGGCATTTTATCCACTGCTTATGGCTATTTATAAGCGATCCCTCCTGGTTGAATCAGCCCTTTTTTTGGTGCATTATCGGCATTATTGTGCATTATTTGAGAAAATATAGAGCAATTGAGTGTGCTTCTGGAAGTTTAGTTTTGGTTTAACCAACCCCCGGTAAAATTTACCCTATACCTAACCGATAAGTATATTTCCTGCAATCAAGTTCGGTATGTCCACAGCACTCAAATTTGGTATACCCCAAGAACTCAATCAAACAACAGAGAACCAAGGAAGAAAAACCCTTGATATAACGTAGACCTGTCATCTAGGGTTGGCGAAGGATCGGATTCTTCGATCCGAAGAATCGAAAAGTCGGTTGGAGTCGAAAATTTTCGAAGAATCGACTCGGATCGAAAGTCGAAAATCGTTTTTTTTCGAAGAATCGGATCGGATCGAAAGTCGAAAATCGTTTTTTTCGAAGAATCGACTCGGATCGAAAGTCGAAATTTCGAAGAATCGAATCGGACCGAAACAAAATTTTTTAAGAATTAACTCAGACTAAACTTATGATTTTTGAGCTATTAGATTTCAGAGTTAGTATTTTTTAATAACAACAACATTGAGCAAACGACATAAAACAACGATCAGGTATCATTTTCTAACAGTAAATTACGAATTTCTTCTGGCTCTTCCTCTTTTTTTCGCTGACTTGCCTTCAATACCTCGTCTGCTAAATTTGCCTTGATGATGAGCAAGTTAGCCGCTGTCTGCTTTGACAGGCGTGAACGGAGAGAATTTGCAAATAGCAGACTTGCCTTAGAGAAGCACCTTTCTGAAGCAACACTAGATAAAGAGATTGGAAGATATTTGCGAGCCAGCACTGCTAAATTTGGAAAACGACGAGAGTTCTGAGCCCACCGTTCATACATCTCCTCATGTCCAGTAAATTTCGGTCTCGGCAAAGGCAATTTCTTTTTATTTATGTATCGTTACATTTCTTCTTATAAATTTGATGATAAATGATCCGATAAATAAATAACCGGGTCCAACTCACCACGAAATATTACCATCTAACGAAGTATCCACAACTTCTTCATCTTCCTCCCGTAGATCATTTTTGGTCTGCTGACTTAGGATCAGTTGAGAAATATCAGCTGAGTGCGGTGCAATACCGCAATATTTGAGAACATAACCGCACTCGCAAGTTGCTTTATCCAAGACCTTCTTAAAATGCTCCCAGACGACACTTGGCATTCTTCCTTAATACAAAACATATCTAATTTAAACCAGATAAAAAATGAGGTGAATAGCATCAGAATTTTCAACTCGAAGAATCGGAAAGTCAACTTAAATCGATTCTTCAAAAATTTTCGACGAATCGGATCGGACCGAAAGTCGAAAATCGTTTTTTTCGAAGAATCGATTCGGATCGAAAGTCGAAAGTCGTTTTTTTTCGAAGAATCGACTCGGATCGAAAGTCGAAAATCGTTTTTTTCGAATAATCGACTCGGATCGAAAGTCGAAAGTCGGAATTTTCCGAGTTTTCGACTGAAAAAGTCGAAAACGAAGAATCGCTTCGCCAACCCTACTGTCATCTATTTGGTTTCTGCCCTCGATATACAGGGATGCTCATATACGGCCTATCCGACTAAAAATAGGCCGTTTTTAGGACTTTTTACGGCCTATTTTAGGCCGTATTTTCCTATTTTAGGATACGGCCTATTTAGGCCGTATGCCGATTTTAGGCCGTTTTCCTATTTTAGGATACGGCCTATTTAGGCCGTATGCCGATTTTAGGCCGTGGTACCGTTTCAGTTTCCTCAAGAAATTAATGCAGTTTCTTTTTTCTTCATCCATTTTGCCTAATATTTATAAAGAAAATTTTACCTTCGTTTTAGCCTTCATTAAAGGTTTGATTTGGCTCAAAAACATGAGACATTTTTTTATTTTTGATGGCGCTAAATCTTTATTTTGAAAATACTTTTGCTGTTTGGTTTTTTGTTTTAATACTTTTCCAATTTTCTAAGTGCGCCTGGAGAAACAAGATGGCTAGCAACACTAACGATGGTTACTGCATTTATCAAAAGCTTAGGCGATATTCAAACAGAGACAGCAAGACTAGCCCCAGATTTAGTGAATAAGTTAGAAGAGATCGTTTTGAAAAGAAACGATTTGAGCATTTATGCTGACTTCTTGAAATTGTTTGAAGGCCCTATCAAAGACCTACAGGTTTGAACAGATATACTCAGTATTATTTGTAAACGACTATCGATCAGCGACTCTCGATTAGCAACCATACAATAAGCAACGACGGGCATGTTTGGCAAAGTATGCTTTTTATTAAATGCTTAACAATTTTCAATTTAGAAATTTCTTGTCACAAAGGGTAATTTAAATAGTTGCTAAGAGAGGGTCGCTAATCGAAATGGTCGCTTATTGATACTTCACGTTTATTTCAAGAGAAAAACATATTGCAGGCAGATAAAACCGTCACCATATCACTTGTAGTTTCACGTATCGCCTTTTTGAAAAATAAAATAAAAAGCTATGCTAATCGAGGAGATTCAACGCTTGTTGGTTGTTTTGCATTATCAGCTATGGAGGCCCTTGAAAAAAAAATTGAGCAGATGGATACGACAGTTCCCCTGGCTGCTGCATTTTTAGATCCTTTTATTAAAGCTCAGTTGGGGGAAATTATGAAACACGTGCCGAATTGGAACAGTGATATGGTATAGAAAGGTGTCTTAATATACGATGTAAAAGTTCCATATTTAGGCTAAGCTGAGAGTTAGAAGCCTCGCTCAGAAATATATTTCTGCTCAACCAACTGAAAAGGGTCCACGAGAATCAGATTTTCCAATCGAGATAGAAGACTCGCTAGAACACGAGATAGCTACTTTTGCTTTATTACCTTTAGTGAATATGGACCCATTGGAATTTTGGTCGCTTCACGAAAAGGTAATAAAATAATGTTTTAAGCTGTTGAATTTAAGCAATGTTCAGAACTATCCCATTCTCGCACAAGTTGCCAAGGAAGTTTTTTCAATGACAGCTTCAAGCGCTCCTAGCGAGCGAGCGTTTTCAAATTTACGACTTGTTGCCACTGATTTAAGAAACCGACTAACTAAAGAAAAAATATCTTCGATAATAACTCTTCGCTCACTAATAAGAAGTCGTTTATTTTCAACATCTGTAAAAATTGATTAATCAGTAATAAATGTATATGTTTTATGTATATATTGTAACATACGACATGAGAAAACAAAAAGTATCAGGCAAAAAATGGATGAAGAAAAAAGAAACTGCATTAATTTCTTGAGGAAACTGAAACGGTACCACGGCCTAAAATCGGCATACGGCCTAAATAGGCCGTATCCTAAAATAGGAAAATACGGCCTAAAATAGGCCGTAAAAAAGTCCCAAAAACGGCCTAAATAGGCCGTATATGAGCATCCCTGTCGATATAACGTACCCCTTTACCCGGCCCCCAGGGGTACGTTATATCAAGGTTTGACTGTATTGCGAAAAACTTCAGTTCCAGAACAATATCGAAAATTTTGGTGACATCCCTGGGTGGGAATGCATGGAAATGGAAATCGTTAAATGTTTTTTGAATTTTAGCTTCAAATAAATAAACTGCATATAAAAGGAGAGAAAAAAGGTGGGAGAGAAAAAAGGAGAGAAAAAAGGTGTGCAGCCGTTGGTAGTCAAACCTATGACTCAGGCAATGCGTAAATGCACTTCATAGAATACACACACTTTATATACACAGTGTGTCAAAAAAACTTGACCACCTGAAAAAATTGTGTGCGTAAGGCCTTGCCTGGCCGATTTGCGAATTTGTCGGAAATCTTCGCAGCGTATGACTCATGATCGCGCTTATAAATCGTTCTGATTAGATAATCTTCTCTTTACCGTACCCTTATTCATACTGTGTCTCAACCACACTGTAAATGTTTTTTTCTACCCCGACTTCTTCGGGGGCACAGGAGGCTTGGGGGCTTGGTTTTGAGAGGCACACACCCACATACCTTAGACACAAATAACTCAAAAGTGACTTTGGATGCATGAATAATGTATGCATACCAGAGTCTGTTTATGCGGTAGGCTCCAGTCAACAAAACTATGTTCAAATCCTATCTTTCAGGGCATCTGGGTACTTGTTTAAGTTGATTTTTCTGTTTTCTTGCGCAAAAAATCAAGTTTTGGTTATATTTAGACAAGGACGAAGCTGAGGACGAAATGGCCGGGAAAAACCTCCTGAGGACGAAACGCGGGACAGTACATTCTCATTAACACCCAAACGGTCATCAGTAACAACACGGACTACTGATACAGAATTTCACGCTTAACACGATGGTCTTTTTGGTTTAAAAAATTTAAGTCAAAAAATTGTCGCTAGAGTAGAGTTGTACAATTGATTGGCCAAATAAAAATCGGTCGATTCACCGGTCAATTGACAGCAATTGACCGAAAAGTGGTCAATTGTAAAAATATATTTGAATAATTATGTCTCGAGAGGAATTCAAATTTTGACAATGACTTTTAATTTTTAAGAGCAGTTCATGCAGCAAATCAACCATGCTAAACACAAATCCGGTGTCAGAAGTCCAGGTTGGTATGGCGATAAAAAAATTTCCGTTCAAATGCTTTTTCAAATATTTGTCAATTTTTTTTGAAACAGTCGCTTAACACTCCAAAGACTTTGTTTTGATAGACTTTGAAGCATTTTTCAGTGCATTATTAGTTGCTCTTTCAGATGGTATGTAGGGGCTTCTGAACAAACAGCTGTATCCTACCTAATTTTGCCTATTTAGTAAAAAAAATTGTTTTGTGAAAATATCCTAATTGTTTCTTTGAATTAAAAATTTCACACTCACTTATCATAAACCCTATAACAATATGTCATGAGTAAGCTATTTAAAAAATAATTTAAATTTAAAAAATAATTTCGGAGTAAAAAAAAGTGTCCCGCGCGCATTTGAATTTGCCGAATTCCCGTTTTCATCAACAAGTATGGTCCTTTAAACATACATATCTCATTAACATACGGCTAGACTTGGTCCCAAGGGTGTATGTTAATCAGAGACTCAACTGTAACACGAGTTCCGAGAGCTTTTTTTTGTTACTGAGCAAACCGAAAATTCTGACACCGGATTCGTGTTCAGCATGGTTGATTTGCTTATAAAACTGCTCTTGGAATTCCGAACACACAATCAAATTTCAAATTTCGCTCACGACAAAAAAACATTCAAACGTTGAATTTTTAAAATTTTTGTCTTGAACGGAATTTGAATTTTGACAGTGAATTTTGAATTCTGAAAGCATTTTCATAAGCAAATCGACCATGCTGATTACGAATTTAGCGTCAGAATTGAAAGTTTGCCTAGCGGGGAAAAATTTCTAGAAACTCGTGTTACAACTTATATACTGATTTGGAATAATTTGTGACGATTGCAAATCATCTGCTGTTATTTTTAGTGTCAAAATAACCGTGACTGTCTGCTCTTTTTTATTTTCTTCATAATTAACGCTTTATTGTGGTTTAAAAAAAGTTAAGCGCACTCTTTCACCAAAAATTTTGTGCCTTAAAATAACATGTCATTTCGAAACGCATTTTATCTGTGGTCTTTGAACAACAAATCGGAAATCAAATATACATTAGAAAGCACACTTCCTCCTCTACAAAGTGTGATCATAAAAACCTGTGAGTGTTGATGGAATCATAGAGTGGTAAAACTTTATGTTAAAAATGTTTTTGAAATTTTAGTCTATTTCTGAAAATAAAATTTTCGGCGGGTCGACTGGCATTCTTGCCGAAACCACTGCGATAGAAATACTCAGCACAAAAACTGGTCTAGAAGAAACAGGCGACATAATCGGCCTTTTACGTGTCAAAAAAATATTATGAAAAATTAGTTTTAGAGCTCTTAGTCTGCTTCACCACATGGCTTTTAAATAT
Organism: Ditylenchus dipsaci; assembly: GCA_004194705.1. Classification (NCBI taxonomy): domain Eukaryota; kingdom Metazoa; phylum Nematoda; class Chromadorea; order Rhabditida; family Anguinidae; genus Ditylenchus; species Ditylenchus dipsaci. The sequence goes on along the minus strand of SADC01000707.1, from coordinate 32,688 downwards.
TAGGGAATCGATTAACGAAAAATAAAATTTTTATTCAAAATGCTTGTAAACTTGTCAAAATTTACCGATTTTTTCAATCAAAATTTTCAAAGTCAAAATAAAGCCAAAATAATGTTAATGTGTATAACTTGGACTCTTTTTCTAGTAAACCACCAGAGAAGCAACTTTTAGTAGCCTTTAGGCACTGTGGATGAGTTTCTGAGTGTTCCAAAATATATAAAGGAATAACGTCAAGTTTGAAATCGAAGTATGTGAACACCTTCGAGTTCGGATTTTCAGCTAAGTAAATACCTTGGTCTGAGCTCGAACTGAGGATACGATTTTTGATGTTCTCGACACATTTCGTGTAACTTTTTCTATTCTATTTGACGTAAGCCTAGACTTCCCTGGCCTGTACTCAAATTTTTAATGGGAAAATTGAAAATCTGATATTTCTGACCTTCGTCCACTTTTTGATTTTGCAAATCAAATTTATTATAGTCAAATAAGCTTATAATAAAAAATTTGAAAAAAAATAAAAGACCTAAAATTTTCAGGGGTGGGATGGAACTCGTGAATTTAAAGAAAATGGCATTTTTGCTATGTAATATTGTGTGACGAAAAGCTTCACCACGGTTCCATATAAACACACACCTGAAAGTACCAAATGAACATTTTTGAACAATTTAAAAAGTCATTGTATAGAAGTTGGCGTCAAGAAGAAATTATTTTCTAGTAAAATTTAAGCACAAGTTCTTGAGCTTTTTTATTAGATTGAAAAGACAACTGGTTTTCAATGCATAAACAAAATCTAGAGCTCATTGCGAGGAGAGAAATTGTTGGAGAAATTGTGATTGCGGAATATTGACTGCTTGTGTCACAGAGTTATCCACAATGTCCTGGAAGTAGGACACGTTGAAACACTTTGCACTTGATGTCAGACCCTGGCAGGCTACTGAAAAAATTATGGGGTCACATTGACTACGAGGATTTACTGACTTGGAGTTTTGACTAGCACACCAGCCAAAGAGGCTGTGAAAAAACATGAGATGCAGCCAGCTAGCAGTGCTCTAAATGAAAAATTGAAAATTACAAAAATAGCAATAAAAGTACAACCTGAGGCTAATTTAGACAAAAGTCTCTTCCTAGTTGGTGCCATACCTAATAATGCGCAAATTATATGTTTTTATAAAGCCGCTACATACTTCCACAATTTCCGACTTTTCGTGTGTTGGCCATAAAGCTCCATTCATACTCCGCGGGACACGGGACACGGGACAATTTTTCAAACACGTTTTTGTCTCTATCTCGTCTCCCAACCATCATTTTTCACTACTTTTAATAGATCTACAAGGCAACAGACCATGCTCTACAACATAGGGATAACAGATTTGCTATGATCAGTATCGAAAACGGTTTTTAGGCTGTCCCGCAGGTCAATGTCCCGTGGGACAAATTCCTATATTTGTACCGCGGGACATTGACCTGCGGGACAGCCTAAAAACCGTTTTCGATACTGATAATGGCAAATCTGTTATCCCTATGTTGTAGAGCATGGTCTGTTGCCTTGTAGATCTATTAAAAAGTAGTGAAAAATGATGGCTGGGAGACGAGATAGAGACAAAAACGTGTTTGAAAAATTGTCCCGTGTCCCGTGTCCCGCGGAGTATGAATGGAGCTTAACAAAAAATAGAATTGCAAATTAATATCTGGAAATTTTGATAAAAATGGAAAAATATCGAACTAAAGCTTTTTCAACGTTTGCCCAACATACAAAAAGCTGGGAATAATGGGAAGTATGTACCAGCCCGAAAAACGTGGTGATATACCTCCCAATATGCCCAATTGGATTCCAATAGACGTAAAATTGCTGAATCCGCACAATGCATAAGTGGCTAAAATATTTTTAAATATCTTTTCAATCTGGTATTTGGATAGAGACAATATGGCAGTAGCCAATGCAATCCGGGGGCAAAATATTCGGCTTACATTTCTGACCGGCACCGATATTTTGTGGGCCCACTCAACGGTATGCGGTACAGAATCTTGGTAATAAAATAAACTGCAGTTTTGAGTTTCGATTTATTTATGCGCCAGATACGTGCTGACCAAATAAGCAAGTTTTTTCTGTTGTCCAAGACATTTATGACTTACAGAAAAAGCAACTCACTTCCGTCCAGATGTAATCAAAATGCGGGTTTCTTTATTCTGACACTTGGAATGGAGATGAACCGGGACCGAGATTTTAGAAATGCCTCATCTGAAGGAATTTTCTGGATCGAGGCTTTCAGGGAAAAGTTTAATCCAACTGGAGCTTAATTTTAGCTGGTTTCCTTACTGTTGACATCTCTACTTTCGGAATTTTAATTTTTAAAGAGTTTGTATAAGAAAATTTTAGCGCTCTTAGCAAATACCGCCCCCACCCCATAAATCGGACCTTTTAAATATCGCTGTAACCACATTTTCAAGCAACAAGTTCAGGCTTAGCCCTTAGGCTTAGGGGTAGGCTGGAGTAAGGATGTTGTGACTAATAAATAGTTCACGCACTTTTTCTGGGGTCTGAAACATATATTTGGGTGCTATTTACTTAAGTTTTGAAAATAAAAATTTATGGGGATTGATATTCGCTACTGGGGTCTAACTTTTTAATTTTCGCAGCTGCTTTTTCAGTTACACATTGCGTTTGATCCCAAAACTGTACTCACCTATCATTGCTGAGCGGGGCTAAATTTAATCTCACTATTTCAATTTCCAGTTTCCCAAATTTTACCGAGAGCAGTTTGCCTTTAACCATTTTGCCCAGCTGTTTGTATGCAATGAATTCATTCAGAGCTAGAACAATTCCTTTATAGTTGTTGCTGTCCACAGTTACAATACCTGTTTTTGTGCCCATCAGTTGTGCTACCCGGAAAGTTTCTTCTGTATCGTTGTTAACTCCCATTATGTAGGCTAGCGGGAAAAATACATAGCCTAATAACAGCTAAATTAAGCACTTTGCAAAGAAGTTGGATATACTTGCTTGTTTCTCACCTCAAAACTACAAAAAAGTTGTTTGAGCGGTCTTTTTATAATTAGAATGCATTACCTCCATCCATCATGACCCACTAGCTCTCCAAGATACAAAATTATTGCGTCGAGGAGCGCGAGCAGGGCTAAAAACACTATCAAATTGGCCACAATTGCGAGCACCAGCTCCACTGCCATCACTGCGCCATTACTAAATTTTGAGCAGGGGCTTTGAAATTCGGTCGAAATTCTTGAGCGCAATGCTGCCAGTTTTATATGAAGCCAGTTTTATACATTGCTAGTTCTGCATCATCGAAATTTGAGTGAGGCAGAAGAATTCGACAAGGGAGTTTCAAGGGGTTTTAGGCTTTTTTAGGGGTTTTACAAGGGTTTTTTTTGCTGATATATGGTTACAATTAGTTATGAACTTAGAGTACTCCTGAATTTGTAGTCAAATCTGAACTAATAACTCTATTTTTTTTAATTATATTGCCTATTGGGATTCCCAGCATGTTTTTTAACACTAGGAGACACATCCGAAAAAATTCTCAGAAAATTTAAAAGTTTTTAAACTGCCTATAAAGAACTGGCTCCATTTAAAACTGGCCCAGCGTAAAGTCTCTAATTATAGGGCCGGCCGATGATTATTTAAGCTTTTCAAAATTAGAAAACTTGGAGCGATCCATAGTTTCTCAGGCGCGCAACCTAAATCCACAAAGTTAAAGACAGAGATTGAGGGGGTTTACAGAAGATTCCCCAAATATTGATTTTGGGATGATATAAGTTGTCCGAGCAAAGGTTGCCCGGTAATTAGAGGGGACCCTGTAATTAGAGTTTTTACAATATATCCCCTTCTGAGCTTACCTTATACATTCAAGAGCATTGCTTTCTTCACTAAATAATATGATCTGCACTTTATTAAAGTTTTTTATGCTCATAACAAATACAAATACAGAATTCCGAGTCCCAGTGAATATGTTCACTCACAGCCTATATACGGACTCACAATTGTAACTCAATGGGGGAATTTCAGAATTTTAGGCTTAAAACACCGGTATCTAGCAAAAATGAGCAAAACTTTAGGATCGGGTTATATTTAATTTTGGTCGCAGAATACTGAATTCTGGCCGCAGATTTAATTTTTGGCTATATTAGCTCAATATCATGTCTTGATCACCTTTTCATATACTCTAGGGCATATGACACACAGAAAACATGTCTTTAGGATGTGCACGACACTTTTTAATTTTTTTACTTTTATCATTAGGTGACTTAGAAGTCAAAATTTGGTCAAAAAAATATCAAAAAAAGTGTCGTAAACATTCTAAAAATATTTTTTTGTGTGTTTCATGCCCCATCGCATCTAAAAAAAAGGTCACAACATGATATTGAGCGAGTATAGTAAAAAAAATCAAATCAGCGGCCGAAATTCAGTATTCTACGACTTAAATTAAATATCATCCTTTGAGATTTAGATTCCTAATTGTAGACTTCTCTCTAAAAGGTAAAACAACAGTTCTCTATGGTCTTTTCAAAAAAAATTCACTTTTTTAAAAAAAGTTATTATTTTAGCAAAAAGTTTTTCCTCAGAAATCCGAATAAAAAAGCAAAATTTCAAAAAAATGCTTGTGTGCTGAGATATGACCTGAAGTTGGAAGGTGGCATATTGGCACTCCAACTTTAGGTCATATCTCAGCACACAAGCATTTTTTGAAATTCTGCTTTTGATTCGGATTCATGAAAAAAAATTAGTACCTGGGGGAAGTCAGAAAAACTTTTCTACTAAAACAAGAACTTTTATTTAAAAAAGTATGAAAATTTTTGAAAAAAAAAAACCCATAGCGAACTGTGCTCATAGCGAAGTGTCCTAGCCCTTCTCTAAAATAGGGTCAATAAAACCCACCCTTCTGGCAATTTCAGGTCCTCCACATTCAATAGTTGTGATTGCTCCTACAATTTCGGTTTGAAAATTTAAATCTCCTTTGTACAACTAACTGTTTCTGGATACAATATTTTGCTGCATGCTAATGAGCCTGGCGCACTCATTACTAAATATTCGGTAAAAAAATAGTTGAAATTTAACAATTTAGTTTGCTACCGGTTGCTGACAGTAAGTACCTTAATTCACCCATGTAGAAAATTTTTTGAAGTGAATTTATTAAAATTACCGAGGACATGCTCCAAAACTAATGTAAGTGGCAAAAACAGCACCAGCAATGCAACTAAACCCAGTGGTCATAATTGCGTGCAATTCACTGGCTGTCATTCTCTCCAAATAGGGTCTGATGAGCAGAGGCGCTGAAATGTTTTTTGTCCAAATTACAGTCAACCAACGGGCACCTCTAAAAGTATATTCCCGCCTATGTCCGACGCTTTTTGCAGCTCAATTTTCGAAATGTTTCGCCAAATGAGATTTACCAATCCAGTCCAAAAAATTTCTGTCGTTTCTACAGATGCTACAATTTTGCCATGAAACCCGCGAGTCTGAAAAATCGGCACTTGGTTTTCAAAAAACGATTCCTTTGGCGTTTAGCCTCCCTCATTTTTCTCCTTTTTGAAATTGCGCCTCTTTAACATTAGTGTTTTTGGGTTTGGCCCAAACCGTTTGGGACACATATTTGAAGCTATCCTAACCAGTGTTTCCAAAAAGCAGAAGCAGAGGCATAATGTCACAAGCAGAATTTGACTAGAATTCTGGTTCTGCTTTGACATTATGCCTCTGCTTCTGCTTTTGCAATTCTACTTCTGCTTTTGGAAACAATGATCCTAACGTGCGCTAGTCCAGCCTGCGCCTAAGGCCTCAGCTAAGTTAAAAAAAACATCAAACACCGAAAAGTTAATAAAATAAAAAAAAAAGCGCAAATCCAAAAATAAATAAAAATCGAAAAGTTCCCCTAGGCCGTGCCTATTTATCGAGATCCCTGTATTCTGATCGCAAAATTAAAAGGTTTTCAAAAAAAATTACCAAAATTGAAATTTGCCAATTTTTTGCTGCTTTGGTAGGCGTAGGTGCGTTTGGCCCTTTTTGTGTCATTTTTGGTGATCCTGCCCTATGTTCTGTTTTAGCAGCTTAGGCCTTTTTTTAGTTTAGGCTTAGGGTAGGCCAGCGCATGTTCGCCGGGACTAAAAAATATTTCACGAACTACAAAATGGCTTTGAAATAAAGCCTAAGTGGCTTTAACAGAACATAGGGCAGAACGCCAAAAATCATACAAAAGGGGCTAAAATTGATTTGCATCCTCAAAATACTAAATTACGCCCTCAAATTAATTATTTACGCCCTCAAATTTTTATTGCCGTTTTTATCCTTTTTTGTTGCAATTTTTTTAAAAATGTTTTGCGCCAGCTAGTAGTCCTGAATCTTGGGTTTCTAATGAGCTATCAAACTTCCCTGAATGATCTAGAAAATGACGAGATTTAGGTGTTTTAAAAAACTGTCAACTTTTTAAAAATTATTTTGAAACCTATAAATCTTGTCATTTTCTAAATCATTCAGGCAAGTTTGATAGCTCATTAGAAAGCCAAGATTATGGGCTACATGCTGGTACAAAACATTTGAAAATTTACAACAAAAAACGGTGAAAAACGACAATATAAAATTTGAGGGCGTAAATAATTAATTTGAGGGCGTAATTCAGCATTTTGAGGGCGCAAATTATCTATAGCATACAAAAGGGCCGAAAGCCTACGCATTGTTTGGTAAACCGCATTTCGCAAAAAATATCTAAAGGGGGGGGGTGACTGTTTTATATCCGGAAAGGTTTTGAACGGAAAGTTGGAAATTTAAAGAATAATTAAAGATAATTGTCGTTTTTGTCTTGATTTTTCATTTTATTTATTAAATTTCAAGCTACAAGACTTTTGTGATGTAATGACGTGCTCAATAGGCAAGAAAAAGGCACTTATTTACTTGGGGGGGGGGGGCGCATTTTTTACTAATTTGTAAATCATGTTTAAACGACTCCTAAGTAACTTTTATGTGCTTTAAACGATAAGAAAGTCATTTTCTGACACTTTTCCACACAAAAATCGTTTTTTTTGAAAAGAAATTTTTTTGACTAAAATTTGACTTTTTGCCTTGGTCCCCAAGGAAATCCAACCTGAAAGGGTACCTGGATACCACAAAAAGATGGAATTTGAACATAGTTTTGTTGACTGGGGCCTACCGCATAAAGAAACTCTGGTATGCATACATTTTTATGCATCCAGAGTCACTTTCGAGTGATTTGCGTTTAAGGTATGTGGGTGTGCGCATCTCAACCCCAAGCAACCAAGCCCCCTGCGCCCCCTTCGGGGGCGCAGGGGCTTGGTTGGTTAGAGATGCGCGCGCGCACTTACCTTAGACATAATTCCGAGCAAGACTCTTGATCAAAAATGCATTAAGCGACTCTTTTTGCCCAGCTCCAGTGACCAAAACGCGGTAGAATCCCTTAATACAAGGTGTTTTGCCTTGGTCCCCCAAGGCAATAAGTCTTATTTTGGCCAAAGAATTTTTTTCAAAAAAATCTATTTTTTACGTGGAAAAGTGTCAGAAAACAACTTTTTAATCGTTTTAAGCATATAAAAATTACTTAGAAGTCGTTTAAACATGATTTACAAATGTGCAAAAAATGCGCCCCCCAAGTACATAAGTTCCAGAAAAAACTGACTTTCTAATAAATGAACAGAAAAAAATAAAAGATTGAATGGGGGGGAGGGTGTTGTCAAACTTTATATACGCATCGCCTTAGGTCACAGGTTCGACTACCACTGGCTGCAGACCTTATTTTTTCTGTTCTTTTATTTACAAGTTTAGCATCAAAATGTAGCCGAGATTCCGGCTTTCATTAGAGCTATCATACAGATGAAAAGTTGGTATAAAGTTAGGTCTAAAATATAAAAAAACGTTGAACCATGTCCAGTTCGATGAAATCCTCAATAGGACTATCTCAGAACTATTCGGTATTAATTTGGAAGTGACGTTTTTTTGTAACTTTAATTTTCACACTCATTTGCAACCCTCCACTCAAAATGTAGCATAGCTTCTTGCCGTCATTGTCAGCATAAGATTGTATAAAATAATATGAATGAAAATCTCAAAAAATATCAGTTCCTAAATAACACCGAAATCCTACCCCTCAATAGTACACATTTTTCCCTGGTAAAATCTTCGCTAGCTACCTTGCTTATCTGAAGTGATGTTGGTGTGGGAAAATTGCTATCTGATTCACCATGAAATTCTGAATCTAGAAAGTCACTAAACGCATTGAAAAATAAAAAATTGAATAGAGGTTGAGGCTACATAAAGCTAAGTACGCATCATTTTGGCTAGTTTCCTTTAATTTTAGTGGTCATTTGAAAAAAAATCGCCAAATTGCCCACTTAGTTGCCCACAAATTGCCCACTGAGTTCAGCGTTACATCATAGAAAGCTTATACCATGAAGTTTAGTTAGTGAAATGAACTATCAAGAGAAAAAAATGACAACTATGTTCAATTACTGTTTCAAATTTTCAACTTTCCGTTCGAAACCTTTCCGGACATGAACAGTCCCCCACCCCCTTTAAAAAATGGCTCAAATCGAAAACACCCGTCAAAATCATTAAATCTCCCGTCAAATTTATTTTTTATCCCGTCAAATTTTCCACAAAATCATTATTTCTCCCGTTAAAATCATTAAATCTCCCGTCAAATTTAAATTTTTGCATAAATTTTGCGGGAATTCAAATTTTCCAGTCAGAAAATAACTTGGATTGGTCAGAATCCCACCCCGGAATGGCCAGAAGCCCCTGAAAATTGGTTTTTTGGGTTTACTAAAGGGACTGGGTGGACTTTTTGCGAACAATCGATTGAGCGGATCAGATTTCGGGTCAGATGGGATTAATCGCCCACAACTCTACCCTGAACCACTAAAAACCACCATAAACCAGGAATTCCGGGCGATTAAGCCCATCTGACCCGAAATCTGATCCGCTCAATCGATTTTTCGCAAAAAGTTTACTCCCCCTTTAGTAAACCCCAAAAAACCAATTTTCAGGGGCTTCTGGCCATTCCGGGGTGGGATTCTGACCAATCCAAGTTATTTTCTGACTAGAAAATTTGAATTCCCGCAAAATTTATGCAAAAATTTAGATTTGACGGGAGATTTAATGATTTTGACGGGAGAAATAATGATTTTGTGGAAAATTTGAATTTGACGGGATAAAAAATAAATTTGACGGGAGATTTAATGATTTTGACGGGTGATTTCAGGTACAGCCTAAAAAATTAGGGTAAAAGGAGTCTGAACGTAACTGGACTATACTCTATAATTTAGCTTTTCTCACCTTCACTCATTCCCAAAAATATGCAGGCCTATAATTTTGCTAAATTATTATCTCTCCGAGTTGTATCTAAATGAATTACACAAGCATTGAGCGATTCTGTGGCTGTAGTTCTGAATTCGCAAGTCTATTTCTATGTTTTATGGGTTTCACTTACCCAAGGGTGACTTGCATTATCCAAGCCATTTTCCTTAGGAGGACCTGCATAATTCCCTATAAACCACAACTGTCATCTTGTTACAATATAAACTTGCTGCTATACTAAATAAAAGGGCTCTCCTACATAGTAATATAGCAGGGCGACGACTGCACCGAAGTACACAACTACTTGGATGGACTGAAATTTGAGGAGCAGTTTATCCTTTATAAAATCCAAGCTACATCGTCAAACTACAAGCAACCTGAAATGCAAACACAGGGTCCATTCCACAAATGTCTGGAGGGGCAGAAAGAAATCCATACACAAAATCAGTGCCATTTTTGGAAAAATCCAGAAAGGTGAGCATAATTTCAGACAGTTGGTTGAATTTGGTTGATCCATATTCCCAACGAAGAACCATCAGACCGACCTGAGAAATGAATAGTGCAAACAACAGGGTGGTATGGGTAGGTAATACCCACGCAAAACTGTAGGAAGAAGCCCCAAATAACTGGATGCCAATTGATCTGGAAACTTGTTTTTAACTGCTGGGTCTTCGTTTGTTGCAAAAAACGTTCAACCTTGGTCGGGTTTCGAGAGAAAACAAACATAAAGACAACGAAGAAAGCCATGCCTCCTAGACCAACAAGGCGGTGGCGAGCTTTAGCTGTGTCTAAGATTAAGAAAGTGGTGATTGCAGCAACCAAGAGAGTGTAGAAGGCTCTGTAATAGTTTTGGTACAACATGATTGAGTTTTGTTTGTTTCAATTCGCTTATAAACTTTGTTTTGATTCAAAAGTTTTGATCTATTTCTTTGGATAAAAGTCTTAAAATCCTTGGATAATGGCCATGGTGGGGAAAACCAACAAAATGAGCAAATACCAATAAAATTTTGTGGCATTTCGTTTTTGGAAGACCAACAAAATACCAATAAAATTTCAAATTAAATTTTATTGGTGTTTTATTGGTCTTTTGTTGGTGTTTTATTGGTCCTTGATTTTCACTGCAAACTAGCCAAATTTCACCGAATTGTTGACCGTTTCTTATTGTTTAGGTGGAAAATTCAGAAGAAAAGCTTTATCAACCATATTAATTCTCAATGGCTGAAATTGGACGTCGTAAGAAAGTTAGTAATACATATTGAAGTGTCGCTGTTTTTTTATAAAAATTACATTTAGATTCGGTTTGATCCAAGCCGTCACTCGACCTGGCCTTGGACTCGAAGCAAAGAATTCGGGTATCGTTTCGACATTCTACTGGACGATGGACTTGAAACAGAAATGGTGGTCTGCAACATAGAAGGATGTAAAAAGATATTCAACAGAGCTGGTACTGCATCTTTAAGGTGATTTTTTGGCATGCTTAGAGTGGACTTTTGAAATGTTTTCAGTTACCACTTGAGTTCTCATATCAATGGATCGCCAGCTTCAGATGCTAAAATGGAACAATCGTTGCTAAAATTTGCGGTTTGCTCAACTCAGTCATTGAAAATAGCCGAAGACAAAAGCTTTCTCGCGTTTTTGGAAGAATTCCGAAAAATAATGTAGTGCTGTGCTGAATTTCAGTCACATTTTGATTCTATTTAGCATTGACAACTTTACGAAGGGAATCGAGAAGCAAGCTAGAGACCTCTTGCCTTCAAAAAAGACGCTTGCAAAGTGGGTGGATCTTTCAGTAGACAGCATCGAGCTCCAAGTCAAGAGCAAAATAAGCTGCTTGAAACAATATGGTGGATGCCTCACTATTGACTTCGCAAAGAAGCAAGTGGATTACATTGCAGTCACTGCACACTTTCTTGACTCTGACTGGTTGGTCTTCTAAACTCTCGATTAACTTCTATTTATAGAGATTCTTCAGGAACAAAAATGATTTTGTCTTGCTGTTTTCCCCGCTACCGTATGACATGAAGAATTATTAATGTCATTATTAATCATTATTAATGGCCCCGTTTAGTTTCAGCTTCGGGACAAAAAAATCTCTTCAAATTAGGCAAGTGTCGGCCAGAATACGTAGGACGGACTCAAACAGGGGCTGTACCCCGAAATTTAAGCGGCATTTTGCTAAGTGGTCGATTTGCTAAGCGGTCGTTTTGTCAAGAATTTTTTTTGCTAAGCGACAAATTGCTAAGAATTTTTTTGTTAAGGCGCCCATTTGCTAAGAATATATTTGCTAAGGAATTCTTTTCTTAAATCCCGATTTGTTAAGAACTTTTCTGCCTTTTTGTACTTTTCCTTTTTCTCAATGTTCTGGTAGGGGATCGGAAATTTTTTCCTAAATTTTTTATCGGAAATTTTTATTTTTTGCGGAACGCAAAAAAACAAATTTCATTGTGAACGCAATTCCGCATCCGCACCGCTTCCGCCTGCGGATGCGGAGCCATTGTGAACGTAGGGTAACTCAAGAGTAGGGGTATATTTACCCAAATGACCTGGAAGCTCAAAAGTTAGTTTTTTTATATCTGAAATCACAGTAAAAAATAAAGTGTGCACCCAGGTGGATTCGAATCAGCAACCTCGGCAGTGGACATCCAAGTGGTCGTGCACTTGGATCAAAAAATTTTTTTCACGTTTTTGGATTGCGAGATAATTTTTCTGAACTAATTCGAGCATGCTGAAGATGGTTTGACAGTGTTAAAATCACGTTTTATCGAGAAATTTTTCAGATATCGTAAATTCTTGATTTTGACAAATCAAGAGTTCACAATAACTCAGAAATTTCTCGATAAACGTGATTTTACCACTGTCAAACAATCTTCGGCATGCTCGAATTAGTGCAGAAAAATTGATTGGAATTCAAAACGTAAAAAAATTTTTGATCCAAGTAGACGACCACTTGGTTATTAACCGCCGAGGCTGCTGGTTCGAATCCACCTAAGTGCATACCTTATTTTTATGTTTACGTGGCTTAGAGGTCCATATACTCATCACCAAGGTTACTGGTTCGAATCCCTCTGGGTGCATCAGTCCAGAGTGGAGGACCCCGATTCAAATCTAACCGTTTTTAGAACACATTTTTTTTCAGTTTGGATTGAATCGTTTGGGTTTTTAGGCCTGTACCCCAAAATTAAACCGAACCGAAGAAGATGTAGCTTAACAAACAAGATCTTTATCAAAACAACTACTTAGCAAAAAAAATCTTAGCAAAACGACCATTTAGCAAATTGGTGCTTAAATTGTGAATTCTTAGCGAAATCGCGCTTAAATTTTTTTCTTAGTAAAATGACCGCTTAGCAAATCGACCATTTAGCAAATCGCCGCTTAAATTTCGGGGTACAGCCCAAACAGGTACCTAAAACTAAAAAAACTAAGAAACTCATTAAAATCGTGTTCCCTGGCAAACTGACCATTTATAGAAACGGGGTGAACTGACAGGATGGGACCAGACCCGGAGTTCCGTCCCAGCCAGTCCAAATTTTGGTCAATTTCTCGTCCTTCTAGGACTGTACTACAGTCATACTTGTGCCCCCGAAAAAATCGGTGCCGGGCGCATCACCGGGCGCCGGTCTCTTTTAAAAGTGGCGCCGGGCGTCGGAAATCGGCGCTAAAGGCGCCGGCGCCTTTTTTGTGAAAAATTGGCGCCGGGCGCCATGGCAGAAAAGTGGGCGCCGGGGCGAAAAATGCGAAAAAATTGGCGCCGGGTGCCGAGTAACTTACATAGAGAAAGTAGCTTTGCAAAATTATCATTTATTTTTATTTTATATTGCAATTTTATCGCTTTTTAACAAATAATATGGAATTTAGAAGGAACTGGAGCTGTATTAGTCAAGAGTCAAAAAAGCTGAAAGAATCAGTACAAAACATAGTTTAGAAACAACTAAAACACCAAAAAACTAAAAAGGTTATTTCTAAAATAAGAAAGGTATAAAAAACCCACTGAAAAAAGAAGCGCTGGGCGCCGGCGCCCGACCACACAATTTTCAAAAACAGCGCCGGCGCCCCAATTTTTTCAAAAATTTGCGGGCGCACACCGGGGCCAGCGCCGCCGCCCGTCCAAGTATGACTACAGTCTATAGTGATTTGATGGATTTGTCACGGGTCTCTAATAATATTTCCCGGTGTAACCCGTATATTATTGATAGGATCTTGAGTTAGACACTACTAGCTGCTAGATTGTATAAATTCAATATAATTTTTTACAGCGTTATGTCGATTGAATGCCTTAAATGCGAGAATGAGGTAGTGAAGTTCGAACTACCGGATCATATCGGTTAGCCTCCTTTTTTTTAATATATATTTTTTTCTATTTCAGCGGCTCATTTCAACTACTTTCCTCATCTCTGCAATGATTGCTATTACAGTTGCTATAGTTCTCAGAAAGCTGTGGAGCATGAGGTAAATCCTGTCTCAATTTCGGTTCACCTTACAAACTCTGGTTTTAGGTGATGTCAAATCACAGCGTTCTACAAAATGTAGGTTTTAGTAACCTCATTATTCAATTCACATGAATCTTTCAGAAGGCGAAGAATATTTACATGCACAATCTGTGCTTGGGAATCTACAAAGATTGTCTTTTGGCCAAGAAATATGGGCACAAATATGTCCTGTTGTATGGTTTACGTATGTTTGGCGATAACAACCACTTCAACAGTTGACTTTCGCGCTTTTAGCTATCTGACAGGAAATGCTTCAACTGCTGCGGTTTCGATTAATTCAGCTCCAAGCTTGGACGTGGCTGCTCCAATAATTTGGTCGATCATGTTGCCAAATCGCCATCTCCGTCGAAGAACGTGGTTGTGCACTCAGAAGAAGATGTGGTTTACTTATCGTCAGTCCAGAGGAAGGTATCTAGCTCAGATGTCGGGGATGACGTCTTGTATGAACCTCCAGAAGAGAAATCATATGTGAGAGAGAAAGAATATTATCCGGAAATGGAGGTGCTAGAAAGGGACCTCAGCCATCTACTAGTCTCGTCGACAAGGATAGCGATTTTGTGGATGCTCAATCGACTTCTGATCGTTTGGAAGTAATGTTATAACAGCTTGTTTGTTACTTGTATGTTTACTCTACTTTTTCAGTGCCAGCTGTGTGGACACAAAGTTAGCACTAAAAAAAGTCGAAGGTCTGATTCGTATGATTGCATCTTAAGCCTATTCACAAACTTCAGACGTCATGTGATAAGCGTTCATTTGAAACTCCAACTAGCTTGTCCTTTTTGCCATTTGATGTCTTCGGAAGAGAGAAGCTGGAAAAAACATCTCATAACGCATGGTGTGAACCCAAAAAAACCCGAAGGCGAAGAGGGAGTGGCTGTCATAAAGGAGCGGATCATGTACTGCAAACAGGTACATGTAATGTTTGAAAGGTGCGGTTTTTTTCAAGGTTAAGTTAAGAGTTGATGGGGTTTATTTTAAGATGTTTTCCTCCTCGGATTGTTCAGAATCAGCTCCGTGTCGGCAAGCAATTGAGTAAAGATATGTCCATGCGCGTTCAGTCGACAATAGAGGATTCAAAGGTTCGGTCTATAAACTTCACTATATTCCTTCTAATTATTCTTCACTACACGATTCGAAATCTTATTGTCGGCAGTGTTTTCAGTTCTTAAACAGCAATAAAATAATATAAATTTCAATGCCGAAACGCGATTTTGATTCAGTGGCTGGTGCTTGCTTTTAGAGAATACGGTAGTTATTATCCAATTTTATTTTGAATGTCATTTAGTGCTTTATTTGCAATGCAGAAGTCAAATCTGACGGAGAAAGACGGTGTGTTTCTGGTTCTCCTCACTTATTTTATCACCAATATTTAGGGCTCATGCTAGCGAGCATCATTTGAAGCGGTCTTTGGTTTGTCCAAGAGAGACGTGTGGTTTTACAACATTCATTGAGAGTAGTATGAGTAAACATATTAAAGTCAGATTAGCTATCAATATTCTTAAATTTTTCGCAATATTTTTTTTCAGGAAGAGCACAAAATCGCACATTTTGGATTGAATAAGATAGAGATGAAGTCGTTCTATCGGCAGCGAGGCATTTTACTCAAAAAGCTTAAACCTGTTTTGCAAATGTAATTCCCTTAGGCCTATTTCGCAGTGCGTCCTCAATTCTCAGCCTTGTCGAAATATTTTTTGCATTTTTCAGCCAAATAGCTTCGAGATTTATTTGAAAGTTTGGTGTGATTTTGAAGCCCATATCCAGCTGTCAATAAAAATCGTAGTTATCTAAGAAGTTATCTACGAAGTTAATCGAAGTTAGCTGAACAAGGCTAAAAACAATTCGCCAAGGTTGAACATTGGATTTGCATTTTGTGGGAGGCCATAAAAAGTAGTGCTTTTTGAACTGCTTTTTACAGGTGCTTTCCTTATTGTGCGTCTTTTGATAATGATTTGCGTCCACTTTCATTGCGTAGAACTGATTCAAGTAATCCAGAGAGTGACCGAGGTGAACGGAGCGAAAAAACTCGGAACTCTGAGCCGTCATCAAATTCTTTGAAAGTGAATCTCCGGGCTGATAGCAAGGCTTTGCAAACATCTCCTCTGAATAACTCATCGTCGCCGTTGTCATCAGGAAAGAATAGGAAGCGAAAAGCAAAGAAGGCTTTAAGAACACTTTGTCTGGATAGCTCAGCGTTGCCCTTGTCGTCTGGTCGGAAGAAAAAGAATCGAAAGCGGAACAGTATCAAATCCAAGAGTGATCTAAAGCGTCGGAATGATGAAGCAGAGGGAGCAGAAGTTTGCCAGCCAGATGCGAAGAAGCGGCGCGATTCGAACATCTCAAGTCGTTCCGAAATAAGTCTAACTCATTCTTCCTCTCTTCCGATGATGCTTGATGTGGGTGTGCCGGCGAAACAATCGAAAAATCAAAACGAAACGCAGGTCCCATATTGTCGATTGGCAATAAAGTGAATGTATTCAAAATTCTGTTTTCAGGTGTTGCCAGACAGCATTGGAATCAAAATTGAGCAAGTTTGAAGTGAGTTCCTAGAAGCGCTATTATTTATCCGAGAAATATTTACCAAAAGTTATGTTGGTATGCATATTTGTTACAGCTTGTTTGAGGAAATAAAATTTGCGGGTGTTTTTGTGTTTATATTTCTTGTTTTGTAGTCTTCTTTCGAATGTTTGCAATGCGGCGACTTCTGCTACTAAACAGGCATGAAGTCTATCCCTCCTAGCTTGAAGTTTAGAGTTTTTCGTGTTCTATGAAGGTTGAGAATTCCTAGAACATATATTATTTATTGAGAAGAATTTTGGCGGGAAATTGTGTTTTTATGTGTACAGTCGACGCTTTTCCTTAGGACACCCAAGGGACCGGCCAACTTACCGGGTTCGACACTTTTTTACCTTAAGTTTTTAATACTTTTGCTAGTTCTGTTTTAACTGTCTGGTCCCAAATATTGCAAGGATTCTGATTTTGCGGATCGTTTTCTAAAATCCCAATTTTTTTGCTCTAAAAAAGCCAAAACTCTATTCAAAAAACAGGTATTTTCGATAGGTCCTGTCCTAACTAAGAGCTTTTGCTTTTACAGAGCAAAAAATTTGAGGTTTTTAGAAAACGATCGGGAAAATCGGAATCCTTGCGATATTTGGAACCAGACTGTCAAAACAAAACTAGAAAAAGTTTCAAAAATAGAGATAAAAAAGTGTCGGACTCGAGGTGGGAACGAACTTCTGTCCTAAGTGGGGGGTGTCCTAAGTAAGAGCGTCGATTGTATTTGTTTGAGCTTGATTGAGCCAATAAAATTCGAATTTATTATTTTTGTCTGTTATTGATGCTCATTTTATGGTTCATTCTTTTTGTTTCAGCTTCTCGGTTAACTATTAAAATTGACATGGCGTACCTTCTTCCTTTTTTAGTGTTAGAATTGTGTCAGTTTGCAGTGGAAACTCAAACTTTAATAATTTCTTTGGGGTAATTTATTATTTTGTCCTGGATTTATTTATCCTTTTTGGTTATTTCGCAACTTGCGAGGAGAAACAATGACTTTTATATTACACCCTATTTAACAAAAAAAACTGCTTTAGGCAAAGGTACTTGGTTTCGTCTCGATCTTTGTGTGTAAAACTACATTCGGAAAAGTTTTTTTCTGGCTTCCCATTTTTGTGTTAGGCTATTCAAAAAAAATAACATGCTCATGCTGGTCTGGCGATCGTCCGCCAATTCAGAAAATTTTCCTAATCATTGATTTTCTGTTCGTATTTTTTAACTTGGTGTCTAACAAAACAAGGTCCAGAATTTAATTTTAGGTTTAGCTTTGTTAGAAACTCAATAAAAAAGTTATTACGTACATCAAACGAATAGGAAAAGATTTTTAATCGGCGGAGGACCACCATGAGCATGGTCTTTTAAAGAGTTAAGATAGCGGCCGAGAGGTGTTTTTCCGCGAAATTAATGTAAAAAGAATACATCCTCACTAATAAATTGCTCCAAATACGGGTGTACAAGTCGGTCACTGTTGGTTGCGCAATAGACTTCCATTTATCGGCAAGTAGGGGCACTGCAACTTTGTAGTACCTGAATAGATCTTTTTTAGTCAGCCACATAGGCGGTAGAAAGGAGACGAAGCCGACTCGCCAACACCATAACTCGCCAATGCGAAATACGCGCCAACGCCAAATAACTCGCCGACTGGAAAACTTGCTAACGTGAAATCTCGCCAACGTAAAATTCGATTTAATTGCTACCCTTGGGACAGGCTATAGGGAGCCGTTTAATCGAATTTTTCGTTGGCAAGTTCTTCGTTGGCGAGTTTTCGCGTTGGCGAGTTCTGACGTTGGTGAGTCTTTAGCGCTAGCGAATTCTCGTTGGCTAGTTGGTTGCGTCCCGTAGAAATTCTCACCCAAATATCATCCATACAATGACTGTGAGCGTCAGTAGGTTGGAAGCCTTGTTGAAGTCATGGGCAATGGCGAATCCTTAAAAATTTCAAGTTCTACGGTAGCGTCTGGATCCAACGATCCCCAAAAGTGCGTTCCCGCCTAAAATCCGACGCTGTTTTACCTCGGTTTTTGAGGTCTTTGTCAGTGGTATTTAGTGATGGAAATATTCAAATTTCGGGACTACCGGGACGGGACTTTTAGAAAAAAAATTTCGGGACCGGGACCGGGATTTTTCAAAAATTTCACCGGGACCAGAAAAAAGTCCGTTCGGGACTGTAAAAAGATAACCTTTAAAAAATTTGTAAATACTCTATTTTCTCAAATTTTGCGGCTTCTCGATTTCGAGGACAGGAAATATAGAAGATATGCATGGAAACAATGGGAAAAAGTTTCTGATCAAAAAATTTCAAAAATTGAATTTTTAATTTTCCGAATTTTTTCGGGCCATCCTGTATATTAGAGGTATGCACGGGATTGGGATCGCTCTCGAATCGGGAACCGCATTCCGAGGATTTTGATGTTGAATCCCGATCTCGAATCCCTCCCCATCGATTTTGAAAATCTCGATCCCGAAAATTGCCAACCCCAATGAGCATTTTAAAAATAATTTTTGGCCAGATAATTTTTGTTTTTACATAATTTTGTGGTTTTCGTGGTAATCCCGATCCCGAATTCTTTTAAGGCCTCAATCCTGATCCCGAAATCCCTCTCGGGGCGAAATGCACACCTCTACTATGTATGTCAGCATAGAGCGAATACTTTACATCGCTGTTTTTGTATTTTCTTAGTCCAACGAGCTCTACTGATCTCGTTTTATGTTTATAGTTAAGCGCTCAAAAATTTTAAAATTGATCTCCAGTTTTTCGGATTTTGGGTGTCTGAAAATTGAACGGCCGGCTGCATAATTAAATCAATAATTAATATAAATTGATTAAAATCGAAAGTTTACTTAGAACTAAGTGTAAACAGTTCACTCTTGAACCATTTGTAAAGAGTTTACTTTAAACCCTCTTTTTTAGTTTGATAAGAAACAAACTCAGGCACAAACAAGAGTGTAATAATCATATGAGATCTAAAAACGAAAAAAATAGACAGGAAAAAAACAAAAACCGCAAAAATTCTGTTGTAGGAAAATTAAATAAAAGTCCCGAATTTTTTCAAATTTTCGGACCGGGACCGGGACTTTTGTTTCAAAATTTCGGGACCACCGGGACGGGACTTTTGCCTGAATTTTCTTCGGCGGGACGGGACTTTCGGGACCGTCCCGTCCCGCTTCCATCACTAGTGGTATTAGGCTAGTCTAATCTGAAATATCAGCAAGAATTCCAAAGTTGCCAGTCGTTTTTGTCGTTACTACTCATTTGCGCAAATTTTTCAAAAAGTTACAGGTTCGAATCCCGGTGGTAGCAGAAATTATTTTCTCTTCACTGGAATAACTTTGAAGGTATCATACCCTATTCAGAATCGTGTACTGAACACGATTTGAAATAGAAACCCTAGCCCTTGAGTAGTCCTGTAAGGCCACGTATCCAATTAGTGGTTTCTCCTTTCACTCCCACTATGCCTTTCACTCTCACTCTCAGTGTTGTACCGAATAGGAAAAATTTGCCTCTCAGTCTTACTTTCACTTTCAGTGTATCCAATGACTTTTTTGGACTCTCACATTCAGTAAAAATTTTGCTGGAATTTTCATTTCTTAGTCTTAACCGACCACACCAAGTGGTCGTCGACTTGGAGCGAAAACCCGGAGCAAAAATTTTTTTACTTTTTCGGGCCTTAAAACTTGAGTTCTTTACAAGACGAAAATATTACTACCCAGGAGTTTTACCTGAGTTCTTCAACCTGGGTACGACCACCTGGGTACAACAAAACCAAGTGGTCGTCCACTTGGATTAATAAAAATTTTACGTTTTTCATGTTACAAAACCTTTTTTTCTGAATTGATTTAGGCATGCGAAATTTGTTTGTCTACTCACAATAATCCACAAAAGTTTAAGGTCGACCACCTTGGAGTGGGTAACTACCCACGGTATTGATATTCCAGTTGGTTAAAACAGCATTTTGGTCTAAACAGACCGCGTTCAGGACACGATTTTGGATAGGGTACATTGATTTTTTAATACTTTCAGCTTAATCCAAAATATCGGATTCTAGAGGAGAGTGCCTATTCAAAAGAAGTACCAGGTGGATCTCCTATCCAACCTGAGGTTTACTGGTCTTATAAACACTAGTTTATGGTTGTTATTCAAGAAAAAATAATTTCTGCTACCACCAGGATTCGAACCTGTAACTTTAAAAAATTTGCGCAAATGAGTTTGCGCAAATGAGTTTTGCGCAAATGAGTAGTAATCGTTTTTGTAAAGAACAACAATTGCCGAAAAGATCCGCGCTTCTCAATTAAAACTATTCGAAAAAATGGATGGTCGTTAAATTGAGAGGCGCGGGTCTTTTCAGAAAAACTGTTGCTATTGACAAAACGAACTGCCAAATCGGAATCCTTGCGATTCTTTAAAATAGACTGAAGAATCAAAGCTGGTCAAAAACTTTGAATATCGGGCCAAAAAAGTGTCGGACCCTAGGCGGGAATGAACTCGATGGGTTCGAGAGAGGCAACTGTAGTTCAGAGTTGGCATAATGTGGCCGATCGTCCACATGTGCCTGTTTTTGTGGCAGATTTTGCCAACCCTACTGTAGTCGTAAATTATTTTGAAGAATTACCCAGGAATATGTGATACAAGACGAGAATAGCCAACAGCAGACATTTTTTGATTAAATTAGCGTTGTTTTTGAGAGAGCCTCTAACAAAGTCTTGAGCTTTGGCCACATAGCTCATTGGTCCGCTCAATTCTTCTGTCTCTCCTGGATTGGGATGGTCTTTATAGTCGCCATCCAGCAAAATATGACTTGGCTGTATTTTGTTGGTGGGTTTGAATGTGTCGCGAGGGGACTCTGGCTGGCTGGAGATGTGGATCTGCAAAGGGGTGATTTTATTTATCGAAAGTGCATTATGACGAAACCCTTGTAATTTTGTCGGAGTCGTCTGCAACATCATCTTCAGATGGATCATTTGTCCTACTGTTAATTGTCACACCGCTGTTTTCTTTTGCCTTTTTCATTGAATAAATAGAGAACAAAAGGCTTTGCTAAAGTAATATACGGTCAAACCTCAATAATATGGCTCTAGGTCAATTGATCTACAGGTCAATTGATCTACAAATTGATTTAAACTAGCTATTTTGTTCTAAACGTCTGGTTATTAACTCTGATTTGACTTTTTTTTTATTTTTCAGCTTTTAGCTGGTTAACAAACCATACTATCTCAGATTAAGATCACCTCGACAACCACAAATCCCCTTAAACACCCCCCCCCCAAATCCTCCTTTGCTAACCCATATACCCTAAACCCTGATTTTTTTTCTTTCAAAATTTTGTTTCAAAAGTATCCTTTTATTTTAAATATTTTTCATAACACAACAACAGTTCTGACCAATTTAGACCAATTCAGACCAATTGACTGTAGATCAATTGACCGTAGATCAATTGACCGCACGCCCAATAATATTACACCTTTCGGCTCTATATGTGCTGGTGGTTCATCAATTTTGTTACTGCATCATTTTCTTTGGGGGCACCACCAACACATGTAGAGCGCACCCTCCAAAACCAGGTCAGGGTTTTCATAGTATCGAGGTATATCTTTGTACTAAACTTTCGGTCGGGACTGGGAAGGTCTCAGAGTATTTTTGTGTTCTAACAGTATATTTTCGAGTTTTTATTGTTAAAAAATTCAAAATATTGTAGGGTAAGGCTGGAGATGGGATATTTGCACGAATATAAAAAACCTGAGTATTTGGGCGCATGTTGCGAATATTCGCAAATTTTTGCTAATTTTAAAATTTAGAGCGCCGACTTGCAAGGAGGATATCGTGGGATCGCACTTTTTCCCAGGCCTGTACAAAAAGCCGTACGCGGCCACTGGCGTACGCTTACTAAGGAAATCATTCTGATTAAGCAAAAAAACATTTCTATCTTGACTAAAACGGTGCCCTGAGGGCTTGAGTTCAGAATCCCCCCCCCCCCCACGGGGACTGATCAGGTGGAGGAGATAACTTCATATTCGTGTTTCTCGACCCCGATTTCATGAGAAAGCCGGCTGTTTTTTTGGTTCTGAGAAAAAAAATTTTTTTCGAACCACAGGGGGGGGGGGGGGGTACCATGGTTTTTTAGTCAAAATTTGAAAAATTTAAATTGGCGCCTTTTGAATTTAAAAGGGATTAAGGGCTGTATAGGGAGGGGAAGGGAATGAAAGGGGGCCACTAATCACACAGGGCCCACTAACAAGAAGATGTTGAACATAGTTTTGAATACTGGGCCTACCGCATAAATAAACTCTGGTATGCATGCTTTTTCATGCATCCAGAGTCACTTTCGAGTGATTTGTGTCTAAGGTATGTGGGTGTGCGCATCTCAACTCCAAGCCCCCAAGCCCCTGCGCCCCCGAAGGGGGCGCAGGGGGCTTGAGAGTTAGAGATGCGCGCACACACTTACCTTAGACATGATTCCGAGAAGTACTCTTGACCATAAAATGCATATAGAGTCTCTTTTTGCCACGGCCCAGTTGAAAAACATGGTGAGGCAGTCGAAGAATATAGATAATCAAATTTATAATGTTCTGCCATAAAATTGGCCCCCTTTTATTTCCTTCCCCTCCCAATACAGCCCTTATTCCCTTTAAATTCAAAAGGCGCCAATTTAAATTTTTCAAATTTTGACTAAAAACCCAGGATACCCCCCCCCCCCGCCTGTGGTTCGAAAATTTTTTTTTTCTCAGAACCAAAAAAACAGCCGGCTTTCTCATGAAATCGGGGTCGAGAAACACGAATATGAAGTTATCTCCTCCACCTGATCAGTCCCCGTGGGGGGGGGGATTCTGAACTGCAACCGCCCTGAGTACGTTAGTGTATATAAAAGTCGTTTTTTCAGAAAACTTTTTTGTTGCGAAAATTTAAGGCAGTACACAAGTTATCCAGCTGTTGTCCAGCCCACAAGTTGTCCAGGAAGTTGTCCAGACCCCACCTGGAAAATAAGGGACTAACTCGGTTTCGAAAGTGTGATATATTGACCTGTGCACGAATTAACGTGTTGATGAGTTGACTGTGGACGATTTGACCGCAAAATATCTTTAATATCTTTAATAATTGATATTTCTAGTAGAAAATCTTGCGAAAAATGCATATGGAGCAAAAAAATATTTGCAGCAAAAAAGTCTTTTAGGAGGGGGGGGGGAGAAAAAGGGAGAAAAACCTTTTAGGAGACAAAAAGTCTTTTTGCAGCCACTTTCATTTTGTTTTTGCCCATTTTTCAAAATTAAAAAAAAACCAAATCTTGCCCTTTTTTTCTAAAATTTTGCCTTTTTTAAATCAAAATCAGGTAAATTGCTCCGATTTTATAATCGAAGGCCCCAAATCATAGCAACTTACCTGATTCTGATTTAAAAGGGGCAAAATTTCAGAAAAAGGCGAAAATTTCAGTTATTATATTCAATTATTATATTTGGAATTTGAATCTTTTTTGTACGAATGGAGACTTTAGGGGCAACAATTTAGTTACATCCAAAAAATATATAACAAAACCCAGTAGTAATTAAAATTAAAAACTGTAAATAACAGTTTTTAAAAATTCGGTCTTGCTCAGACTTCCATCATTTTGTCTGCTATCACAAATTTTCGTGTTTCTTTTGCACTGATAAAAAAACAATTAAAGGTATAAAGTGTGCAGGAGAAATGTAAACAGTGGACAAAAAGAAAACAGGAGAGGATTTCGCCAACTCCCGCTCAAGTGTCTCAAATAATAGATAGTATAAGTAGTAGTAGGGGTAGAAATTATTATTCTTACCCTTTTTTC
Organism: Ditylenchus dipsaci; assembly: GCA_004194705.1. NCBI lineage: Eukaryota > Metazoa > Nematoda > Chromadorea > Rhabditida > Anguinidae > Ditylenchus > Ditylenchus dipsaci. Next base: position 8,545 of record SADC01000707.1, on the reverse strand, counting down.
TAGCCGAATCTCCATGTTTTCCCAACTAATACATGCATTTGTTTGATTGTAGCAAGCGGGAAATATATATGCCTGGGAACAGCAACAAATCAATTGTAGGCGCACAATCAATAGTTGTTAACAAAAACTGCTGTTATTCTTGCTGGAATTTTTATTTGATGTTTTGATTTGTGAATGTGCTATTTTTACTTTTGTGATAAAACTAGAAGTTCCAAACATTATAAAATTTATTTCTTTGATTTACAGTCAACTCTCGATATAGTAACCTAGACAGCACCCCGAGTGCACCCCTCTCCTCAAAGAGCATGAGCTCTCTAAGCGTAAAAATGGTTAGAGAACGCATACTCTTTTAGGGGTCTACGGCTAGAGAGCTCATACTCGTCGGGCAAAGGGGGTGCACTTGGAGTTTTACGAGTGAACTATGTCTAAAAGGTTGATTATCAACTAGGTCCGACACTTTTTCAATCTTGATTAAGAATTCTTTCGCCAAATCTTATTTTTCACTTTAGATTTAAAAATTGCGAAGACACTGGTTTTTTTTATTTTTTATAGATGACGCAATTTCAATCAAAAATTCTCGGGCCATGATATAAAGCATCTCGTTTTGAAAATTTAGGGGTCAATTATATCAAAATAGAGTTTCACGTGAGTCTTATAGACAATATTCAAAACTGTAAGCCTCTCATTTTTTAAACTTACTCTTATTATTTGTAAAATTTTATTTTTGGGTGCCTCGGGTCCCTCAAGCTGATTTTTATATTAGATTCCAAATAGTCGAAAAATTAGCTGGGGGGCCAAGGCAACCGAAAAATAAAAGTTTTGAGGTCAAACCAACGGATAGCTCTGTGCGTGTTTTTTGTATATCCCCAAATGAAAAACGAGGAGGTTAGAGTTTGCACACCCCCTTTGTTAGTGACAAACATTTTATCATTTGAAAAAAATTCTCGGCAAATACAGTGTTTTTGCTATTTTTAGAACTGGAGCGACATGTCCGACTTGGCACAAAACTTTAAAATTACGGCTTAAATGTTTATATTCAAGGGACGGTCAAACTTGAGAGCAAAGTCACCGTATTGAGAGTTGACTGTAATAATGAATGGTAAAACACAAACTAAATATTAAAGGTATTGCCTTGTTCTCTGGATTTACAACAAATTCACATACAATTTTAAGTTTTCTTACAGAGTAAAATAAAAAGGATAATGTTTTGAAGAAAGAAAGAGATATTAATGCATGCAATAGAAAATAAACAATTCTCAAATAAAATAGATTTTTGCTACATTCTAGTAAGACAATCTGTAAATCTAAAGTGATTCTAGTAAAATATGAAAAATGTGGAGTATCAGTGGAGACTAGCTTAGTGAAACTGGCTTTTGAAATTGATTAGACACGCATATATATTATTTTACAAAGCGAGTAGTGGGGTAGTCTCACCTTTCGACATTTTCAAAGAATTTTTTAGAAAAAGTACATTCTCTAAAAAGTAGATTTTGACTATTTTATAAGGAAAAGGGTAATTTGGGGCTAGTAGCGAATAACCACCCTCTCCCCTTGAACCTGACCTTATAAAAATCGCTGTAACTACCCTTGCAAACAACAAGTTTAGGCTTAGCCCTTAGGCTTAGGGGTAGGCCAGCATACGGAAGTTGTGACTAATATATATGTTACGCACTTTTTCTGGTATCTGAAACATATATTTGGGTAGTCTTTACTTAAGTTTTAGAAGGAAAAATTAGGGGTGGGGGAGGGGGTTATTCGCTACTAGGGTCGGTAATTTTATTCAATTTCTATTGCCATCTTGAAGCAAACACAGAATTTTGACATCAAATGTATACTTAAAAATAGTTTTCGGTCACGAAAAAACTCAAGCCCGAAGGGGATGTTAAAAGTTGTGCGGCTAATATTCCTCAAATATCTTAATTTTTTTATTAATTTTCAACTTTTTTTTCTCGCATCAGCTAAAATAATTCAAATTCAAGTGAAAAATAAATTTCAATCTAAATATTTCTGCTTCAAGGAAAATCACCATACAATCATCAACCATCACCCAACCCTAGTAATATGGAATTTGTTGATTTAGCCTGCTTTTGTGTCTTGCACGGCAACTAGACAAAAAATTAAAACCCTAAAAAACTGCAATTTCTAATCAGCAAAAGGTGTGATGCCCTAGTAAGTATCCTAGTAGGTGGTTTATATAAAAACAGTTATTGTTAGTGTAAAAGCATATGCCTGCTGCTGCACTCAACAATTGCACTGTTGCGAGGGAGGTTTCTGGGTTGTAGATGCATCCAGCTTCTGGCCCTGGGGTTGTTGGTTCTGGGTCTGGCTGGCATCCAAGCTCTCCGCCATCTTGTTGCAGATTATCTCCACCTAAAGTTCAGCTATTCATTATAATAAATGTTTGGAAAAGTTAAATGTAAGACCAGTTTCTCGAAAACAGCTTTCACATTAATGTTCTCTTTGGCAGAGGCTTCAAAGTACTCCAGGGCTAAAATTAGACTATTAGGTTGAGAATAAAAATGTCATGCCTGCTTACACAACTGGTCAGCCAGCTGGCGACCCCGCTCGTAGGAGACTACTCTTTCGTCGTCCATGTCACACTTGTTGCCAACCAGGACCACTTGAGCATTCTCCCAGGAGTAGGTCTACAAAAAAATACTGGATTTAAAGTGTTTGGATGCTTTGCAGAGTTGAGTTCGAGCTCACTACCACAAAAAAAATATTTTTTGGGCAAAGGTTCAAAAAGGTTCAAAATCAAATGAAGACAAAGCCGGTTTTTTGTATTTGCAATGTGGGCTAACATATAACACGCCTCAACTTAATTTTTTTTATTTTTGAGTTCAGGGGGGGATAGGCAATATTTTGCACCATATTAAAATTAATAGCCATAAAAACACCTAGATCTGCACCTCACTCAAATGAAAAGCGTACCATCTTGAGTCGGAATTGGAACCGCTTAGTTGACTGCGAGATTTCTCGAGCATTAATCGAGACGTCCCACAGTTAATTAAGCGGTTTCAATTCCGACCCAGGATGGGCACGTGCTCATCCAGGCGACTTTGCGATTTTCGCTTGACGGTGCACAATAGTGAACAACCCCCCCACCCCCTAAGTCAGAAATAGAAAAAAGTTTAAATTTAGGCGTGTTATATGTATAGAGTGAACTTCAGTTACCCACCTTAATCTGGGTGCACCAGTCCTGCACACTGTTAAATGATTCCTCATTGGTCACATCATACCTAAATGCAACTATATTGCTGGCGATTCACAACGGGTATACATGATATGAGGTGGGTGTTAAGTTTCACGAACAAATGATCTGTTTGAAAAATAACTACCGTCGATGCTCGATGTAAGATACACACCGATAACCGAGCCTAGCCGCCTGTTATATCAAAGCGCCACTTATAGTCCTTTTATAAAGCAGAACTTCATCCTATTTTAATCATAATTAGCATGAACTAACTATTTTCAACATTTTTAAATTGTCTGACGTTCAGGGATGGGACTGAAGTTCTGATTGCCAATGTTAATTGCTCTAATTTTTAAATTTACGCAAAATGAGGCCGATTTCGGAAATTTTTAAAGAAAATAGTCTATTTTGGAGTGTAAAAAATAAATATTATTGACCAAGACTGACAGATAGAAAACAAGTTATTTCGTAGAAACAGGGAAACCTGCTCAAGTCCGACCCTATTCCCAAAAAAGAACACCGAGAGTACCATCGTTAAACATAGTTCCATATTTCGACCATAGACCATGTTTTAATCAAAGAAATGTTTCAAACATACATTAGAATAAAGCCCATGGCCCCTAAATTAGTGAACACTAGATTGAAAATAATGTTTTATATGCACTAAACCCTACCTCTATAATAGGCAGTGGTAATAGTTCTGTAGCGTTCCTGGCCAGCTGTGTCCTGAAACAAATTTGAGGATTAAAAATAAAAATAAAAAATTCTCGCATAGGCATTATTCCATTTTTCTTAATTTTAAGGAGACATAATGTAAACTTTACATCACAAAAAACCTCAATCATTGAAAAAATACAAAACAAAATTTGACGTGTCTTTCATGTCCGTAAGGTTTCATCTAATTAAACAAATTGAACAAAAAAAGGCTATAAGTAGTTTACGCCCTCAAAAAACTGATTTACGCCCTCAAAATACTGGTTTACGCCCTCAAATCTATATATTGCCATTTTTGTCAAATTTTTGTTGCCACTTTTTCAATATTTTTACACCAGCATGTAGCCCTGAATCTTGGCTTTCTAACAAGCTATTGATGGAGCAAATATGGAGCAAATTTTTAGAAAAAATATTTTTAGAAAAATATTTTTAGAAAAATTTGCTCCATACAAAGACTTTTTTCTTCAGCTTTTTGAAATCTCAGAAAATCAGTCAATAGCTTGTTAGAAAGCCAAGATTCAGGGCTACATGCTGGTGTGAAAATATTGAAAAAGTGGCAACAAAAATTTGACAAAAAAAATGGCAATATATAGATTTGAGGGCGTAAACCAGTATTTTGAGGGCGTAAACCAGTTTTTTGAGGGCGTAAATCAATTTTAACCACAAAAAAACTAATTCTAAAAACGGTCCGTAGGCGTTTGGCCCCTTTTGTCGCATTTTTGGCGTTCTGCCCTATCTTCTGTTTTAGCTAAGCCTTCAGCCATTTTGTAGTCCGTAAGACATTTTTTGGTCCCTAAGCCTAAGGCTAAGCCTAAGGCCTAACCCTAAGCCTAAGTGGCTAAAACAGAACATAGGGCAGAACGTCAAAAATGCGACAAAAGGGGCAAACGCCCCTACGCCCTAAAACAGCTGAAAATCCGGTTTTATCCAATTTTAGCTAAAAATAAAGGGCAAACCTTTTTCTTGCTGTAAAAATATTTTTTTTTCGCCGTAGAACCTTGCAAATTTTTTTCTGCATGTAAAACGACTTTTAACGGCCAAAGAAATATACGTAGCGGCAAAAAAAAAGTATTTTTACGTCAAGAAAAAGGTTTGGCTAAAATAAAAAATGGGAAAATGCCTCTAAGCCAAAAACATGAAAAACAATACCCAAATCTGCAGTTTTACTCTTTTTGTCTCCTCTAAACACAGTTTTCACTTTAAAGTCGATGCCCACCTATAATAGTATGTAGCTTTATCAATCTTTACGACTTTTTCACTCGGACTTACAGTCGACACAAATGCAGAAGTGAAGCTGTCGTCGCAGTAGCGGAATAGAAAGGAAGTTTTGCCCACAGAAGAGTTGCCAATAATCAGCAACTTGAACATATAATCAAAATTCTGGTCAGCAGTGCCTCCTGGTGCAGGCGCAGCATGCCCACCAGCAGAATTTTGAGCCATGTCGTAGTCTTCAATAAATAATTAAATTGGTGATATAAGAACAGCAAATATAGAAGTTTAGAACTAGAGTAGTTCACGGTCGGTTAATTGGGCCTTACCCGGTTTTCGGTTAACCGGGATTTTGGCTACCCGGTTTTCGGTTACGGTTTTTCAGTTTTTTTCGGTCGGTTAACCGGCTTGTACCCGGTTTTCGGTTTTTTTTGTCGTAAATTAACCGAAATTTTGCTGTACCCGGTTTTCGGTTTTCCCGGTTTTTTTGTACCCGGTTTTTCGGTCGGTTTTTTTGGCCAAATACCCGGTCGGTCGGTTAACCGACCGGGTCGGTTAACCGACCGTGAACTACTCTATTTAGAACTAGCACACGCAAAAACCGTAAAATGAAAAGCGAATCGATTTTTTGAAATTGTGACACAGAATAATTATTCTACACTTCTCATAGCAATGCAGTATAATTTATGGAATTTTTTAAGGCGAGCCTGTTTAAGACGTCATAAAACATCGTTATTTTACTTTAATAAATTTTTCCTGTGATTGTTTTCAAATATGAAAAATATACATTCTAAAGAGGGTAAGCTACTTAGGATTCAATAAGTGGCATCGATGGCGTAGTACGTAGAGCGATTGCGATTTTTTCTTTTACCAGTTTTAGTGGTAATTAGACTTTTTTGGAGTAAGATCAAGAATAAGCGACCCAAATTACCCCTAGAACTAGTCACAGCGTTTCAAATTGACAAAATCGGAAATAGGTTGTGGCGTTCAGTTTTTCGAAATTTTCATACTTTTTTAAAAGTCTTCTTCTTTTTTGTGACATTTATGTTTATTTTCGTGCTGGATTTCGGGACGATATTCTTAGCCGAAAATTTTCGGGATCGGGGTGTTCGCTAAAAAATTTCGGGATCCTGTTGGAATCCCGTTCAAATTTCGGGATTTTTGAAATAAAGAGAACAACAGGAAAAATTCACATTTTGCCATATTTTCAAACTATTGGCTTTTTTAAACAGAAAATTAGTCTATAACAAGGCTTACATATTACAGTACCACCTAATATGAGAATTCGGCAGCTTTTTTTTTATCTTTTGGGCCTTTAAGAATTTTATCGCTTTTTGTAGAGCTGGCCGACTTCTTTGGACAAATGTGAACGTTTTTCACATTTTACCTTTATTTTTATGAAAACACAAATGAAAAGGGTTCTAAATGTTTTCGAGGATACACCTAAAAAACTACGCTTTGCCCCCATGTTGTTTTTTCTTTGCAATTTTTGCGCATTTTCATTTATTTAAAAATAGTGTTTAAACGTCTTCTTAATAATTTCTATGTGCTTAAGATAAAAAAAGGATGGTACTTTCTTCTTACCGCAAAACACTTGAAAATTACCGCAAATCATTTTTTTATTACCGCAATTTGATTTTCCCGCAAAATACTTTTTATTACCGCAAAATACTTTTTTCTTACCGCAAAATACTTTTTTCTTACCGCAAAAATTTTCTCGTCGTTTTAGTCAAAATTTTGCGGGAATTTGAATTTTTCAGTCAGGAAACAACTTGGATCCCTCAGAATCCCACCCCAGAATGGCCAGAAGCCCCTGAAAGTTGGTTTTTTCGGGGTTTACTAAAGGGGGGGTAAACTTTTTGCGAAAATTCGATTGAGCGGATCAGATTTCGGGTCCGATCGGCTCAATCGCCCACAACTCCACCCTGAACCACTCGAAAACACCATAAACCTAGAATTCTGAGCGATTAAGCCCATCGGACCCGAAATCTGATCCGCTCAATCGAATTTTCTCGAAAAGTTTACTCCCCCTTTAGTAAACCCCGAAAAAACCAACTTTCAGGGGCTTCTGGCCATTCTGGGGTGGGATTCTGAGGGATCCGAGTTATTCCGCGGTAAGAAAAAAGTATTTTGCGGTAAGAAAAAAGTATTTTGCGGTAAGAAAAAAGTATTTTGCGGGAAAATCAAATTGCGGTAAGAAAAAAGTATTTTGCGGTAATAAAAAAATATTTTGCGGGAAAATCAAATTGCGGTAATAAAAAAATGATTTTGCGGTAATTTTCAAGTGTTTTGCGGTAAGAAAAAAATATTATCCTAAAAAAAAGCTATTTTACAACACTTTCCCACGTCAAAAATTGATTAAAAAAAATTTTTTTTGACCAAAATTTGACTTTTTGCCTTGGGGGACCAAGGTAAATCACCTTTATAAGGGTATTTTGCCGCATTTTGTTTTTTTTCTCGAATAATGTCTAAGGTAAGTGAGTATGCGTATCTATAACGGACGGTACTTTTTTCTGCCCCCAAATTACTTTTTTCTGCCCCCAAATTTTCTCTCTCATCGTTTTTAGTCAAAATTTCGCGGGAATTTAAAATTTTCAGTCGAAAAGTAACTTGGATTGGTCAGAATCCCGCTCCGGAATGGCCAGAAGCCCCTGAAAATTGGTTTTTTGGGGGTTTACTAAAGGGGAGTAAACTTTTTGCGAAAATTCGATTGGGCGGATCAGAATTCCAGTCCGATCGGCTGAATCGCTCAGAATTTCACCCTCAACCATTCTCAACTATCTTAAACCGCCCTAAGCACTGATTTAGGGTAGTTAGATACTGGTCTGGAGCAGTTTGGATGGTTTAGGGCGTTTTAAGATGGTTGAGAATGGTTGAGGGTGAAATTCTGAGCGATTCAGCCGATCGGACTGGAATTCTGATCCGCCCAGTCGAATTTTCGCAAAAAGTTTACCCCCCTTTAGTAAACCCCCAAAAAACCAATTTTCAGGGGCTTCTGGACATTCTGATCAATCCAAGTTACTTTTTGACTAAAAAATTTAAATTCCGCGGAATTTTGACTAAAAACGATGAGAGAGAAAAATTTGGGGGCATTTTTTGAAAATTTGGGGGCAGAAAAAAGTAATTTGGGGGCAGAAAAAAGTAATATGGGGGCAAAAAAAAGAGTAATTAGGGGGATTTCAAATTAGGGGGATTTCAAATTTGGGGCAGAAAAAAGTAATTTGGGGGCAGAAAAAAGTAATATGGGGGCAAAAAAAAGAGTAATTAGGGGGATTTCAAATTAGGGGGTTTCAAATTTGGGGCAGAAAAAAGTAATTTGGGGGCAGAAAAAGTAATTTGAGGGCAGAAAAAAGTAATATGGGGGCAAAAAAGAGTAATTAGGGGGATTTCAAATTAGGGGGATTTTAAATTTGGGGGCAGAAAAAAGTA
>SADC01000706.1:226066-240653 GCA_004194705.1 Ditylenchus dipsaci | reverse complement strand
CAAAACGGAAAAAAAGATTCAGAGCGTGCAGCCAGCAAAAGCAGTAGCAGCTAAAGTCTACTGCGCATGGAATCATTCAGGTAAATCTTTGTCGCCGTGGGTCGCTTGCTAGATTGCTCTCTCCCCCAGACATATGCATATGTATATTATATCAAAAACCAACCAAAAAAGAAGAAGAGATTAAAAGAGAGCTCTAGCTATTATCTTTAAGCTTTTATCTAAGCAATAGGCATAGCTTAAAAATAGATGGGAACATCTTCTGATTTTTCTGTAATACACACATGACTAGGATTGTCGGCTAACCGAAATTTTTGGTTAATCGAACCAAATCGAGCCGAAAACCGAATTTTTTTGGTTTTTATTAATCAAACCGGTAACGGAAAGCCGAAATTTTTAAGTTTAAAAGTTTTTTTAAGTTAGAGAAAACAGTTTGGTTTTCGGTTAGAGAAACCGAAATCGGTTAACCCAACCAACAACTCTACACATGACTATCACATCTGCTATAATTCAAAAAATATTGAAAACGAGTGAATCTGCTATCCGTATCTATTAGTTTATAATTTTAAAAATTAGAAATTGTATAACAGCAAAAATAAGACAGAATGGCAAAAAATCCTCTGAAATATTATGAAAACAGGAATGTAAAATTAAAAACTTTAAATCTTTACTAATCTATAGCACAAAAGTTTGAGAAATAAATGCATAAAACTACCCGGGCTCACGTGTCTTTGATTCATCTTAGAAATTTGTTGAGGTGTCGCACACGGCCATGGCTTCGTTTCTGAAACTTGAATTGGCTGGGGACGCTTTTTACTCCGGGAATGTTTAACAGTTATTTTCGATTTATTTTTATTTTAATTTAAAAATAGAATTCGTGTAATATGCAACATAATTTTGCTTGTTTCAAAAATATCGTTTTTTCAAAAAATTTTAATTTAATTTTATCTGCAATCATTGCAAATCGTAGCCCTAACAATAAGTAATCCGCTAACATAAACCCATATCATGCCTTATTTAAGGCTGGTTTTGTGAAGTCCTCCTAATAAGGGAGTTAACTGTAAGTTAAAGTACAGTCGAACCTCGATAGTAGATACCCCCTCGGGACCGGGCTAGGGGGTATCTACTATCGAGGGGTATCTATTATCGGGGGTATCTACTATCGAGAGGCAGACAACAAATTTTGGGTCAGAAGTATCCATTATCGAGGGTAAAGTGGAATCGGTTAAAATGCTAACCAACAGTGATACTTTATTCAACTAACGAAGAATAACAACTGCAATTGAACAAGAATTAGGTTAGCGGCTTGACCAAATCACTGAGAAAGCTCTGCTTCCTTTCTTTTGACCATCCTGCCAGAAAGCTTGATCCAAGGCGTCGCTCTGACGGAGGAGCTGGGGATTCGCAAAATTCTTTTTCACGTATTGAGCCAGGGATTCCACATTAACTGCTCCAGCTTCACCTTGCTCCATTTTGAATCTGATACCATGCCGATGCTTAAATTTCTCCAACCAACCTCTGCTAGCTTCGAATCCGATGATATTGAGCTTGGATGCGAGAGTTCGGGTTTTTCCTAAAAAAGATATCAAGTGAAGGATTGATTGACAACGCAAAAACCGATAATTCTCACCATCAAAATATCACCTCCAACAGGAACATTCTGAGCTCGGGTTTGCTTCAGCCATTGAACGAGTGCTTGCTCCAAATTTTCGTGCCGACCTGCTTTCAACCGAGCCCTCTTTGCTTCTGTCCCACCGTCAATTGCTCCGAGAATTGCTGTCTTGTTTTGGATGATACTTTGCACTGATGCTTTCTTTAGCCCGAATTCTTCTGACAGCACTTTGTAGCTTTTGCCCTCGCTGAATCCTTCGATAATTGCCCTTTTCGTCGCCAAATCTATCTTTCTTTTTCTTTGCGAAGTATTCACCGGGTACCTGATAGAACTAACGAATTTAAATAATATCGCGAGATTTCGAGCCAAACATAAGCGCCAATTAAAAAAATAGGCACATCTGAACAAACAATTTCCAAAATTACACTTTGAAAAAGAGATGGCTTTCCATTTGGACTTGAGTGTTAGAGGTATCTATATTCGAGGGCAAAATAAAGGTCAGTGTAAGAGTCAGAGGGTATCTATTATCGAGGGGTATCTATTATAAGGGGTATCTACTATTGGAGGTATGATTTGCCTTATTTTGAGTAAAACCAACCAAATATGCGCTAAAGGTATCTACTATCGAGGTTCGACTGTAGGGGAAAATGTATCTTCTACATTTTTTCGAGAATGAAAGAAGTCAGTCGATATTTTTTAGAGTACTAGAAACTTTATGAATATATTTAGGTCAACTGGCTAAAATTTGAAAAAGTGCAGATAAAATGACATCAATTGTAATTTTTGGTTAACAAATTCCAAAAAATTGACCTCCAGGGGCGTTACAAACAGAATAAGTACCGTTTTGGGATAGAAAACCTCAAGCCCTATGCAATTTAGTTTGGTGGCAACATGAAAAAAAACAAAGAAAAAAGCCAACAGTTAATACGTAAAAAATAAATGTGTCTTGCAGCTAAAAAGTGAAAGTGGCTGGTCAACCACCATGCACAACCACTGGAATTAGAGCGAAACAGAAGCAATGGAGGAGAAATCCCTTTTTCCTGCATGCACACTACAGGCGATTTAATGACGCTATGCAAGTGTGGGGGTGAAACAGACACAACAACATCAACACTCACTCCACCGAAAAAAACCAAGTCAAAAAAAGTGAAAAGAGAGATTTGACCTTATCCGCAAAACACTTTAGCCAACGCAGGCACGTGCGCAAAATTTACAAAACTTATAGAATAATATATTTTTAGGACTGTTTTTTTATTAAGAAATGTTTTCGGAGTGCAACTATTTCGGCAGCATTTCTACGAGTCTCTGACTGCGAAATATGGTGTGTAAACTGCATCTTTTCTTTAAATTGATCCTAGTGCTCCGCATTAATATGATTTATCAAATGGCCGTAAGTATTCTACCCCGCCAAATGAAAATGTGTTTGTCTCAAGTATTTCTTTAAATTCTTCTTTTATTTTTTAAAGTCTTTTTACTAGCGTGCACGGCTGTGGACGGGCCGGGTTTCGGTCGGCCTGGCCCGCTGCTTCACTACAAAAGCCGGAAAATTTTCAAATATTGGTTCACAAGAAAAAATTTCTCGAAATTTTTTTAAATGTTGTTTAATTTTCGCTTTCACTAAATATTGTTTGTATATTTACATCGGAAGCATGTATTATAGATTTTTTTAGGCTGTAAGTGAATTGCAGCGGTAAAACTGTGAATTTCAACGGTAAATTAATTTTTTTCAACGGTATTTTCAAATTTGCCATAAAACAATGAAATTCAACGGTAAATTGTGAAATTCAGCGGTAAATTTATCGTAAAGTCAACTTTACAGTCCGTTGCCTCATAGAAATGACCCCAAGGTTAAATAGTTGGCGCAAAGCATAAATTTTATTTCAGATGAAATCCTTATATTTGATACACAAATAAGAAAACGGACTGTGAAGTTGACTTTACGATAAATTTACCGCTGAATTTCACAAATTTACCGCTGAATTTCATTGTTTTATGGCAAATTTGAAAATACCGTTGAAAAAAATTAATTTACCGTTGAAATTCACAGTTTTACTGCTGCAATTCAATTTGAGCCATTTTTTATCGGGTGGCACTAAGGAGTAGTACGTAGATGTCCAAGCTGTAGTCCTCATGTATCCAAATAATTTCGTTTATCGGTAGTGATACTCCTATTCCACTACATAGTACTTAGGTAGTAGTAATTATTTATTTAAGAGTTAGAACCAAGGTACCCAATGTACTTCTCAAAAAGCTGAGAAATTTTTTGGAGCTCTAAGCCTAATAATGATTTTCGAAGAGCTATCAAATGATCGCATGAATGTTTTCCAATAGGCCACCGACAGTATGTGAGTTTCTCTCGTTAGGAAAAAAAGTTATGGTCATTTTAAAACCTTAAGTATTCTTGACACGCCTTGTGAAACAATTATGTTGGAAGGAAATAGTCACTTCAGCTGATAACTTAAAATCCAGGCTGAAAAATCATAGGGAATCAAAAGATTAAATTTTTTCAAAGCAAAACTTTTTTTATTGGCAGGAGTACACTATTTGGGGTAGCCCAAAAACACGTTTTTTAAAGTCTAAGTATTTTTTAGGCCTTGAAAACGATAGAAAAGGCGAAAAAAAGTGTGGGAAGGACATTTTTCGAAAAAAAAATCGATTGCCGTGGTTCCCCTATGGTTTTTGGTTATTTTTAGTATTTCACCCGTTTTAGTCACTGGAGGGCAAAAAGCCCCTATTGCATTTTTAATCAAGAGTCTCGCTAGGAAATATGTTTAAGGTAAGTCTGTGCGCGCATCTCAACCCCAAGCAACCAATTCTTTGGGGCGCAGGGAGCTTGGTTGCTTGGGATTGAAATACGCACACATACCTTAGACACAAATCCCTCGAAGGGGACTCTGGATGCATGAAAAAGCATGCATACCAGAGTTTCTTTGTAGGGTAGGCCCAGCTAACAAAACTATATTAAAATTCTATCTTTTTAGGTCCAACAGAGGTGACCAATTCGAAAATGACCGGAAACCACAGGGGGACTTAGGCAGTCAAAAAATTTTTTTTCCGAAATGGCCTTCCCACACTTTTTTGGCTGTTTCTATTGTTTGAACGGCTTGAAAAACGCACTTTTGGGCTACCCCAAATGGTGTACTTTAGCCCAATTTTATTGACAGCTTTATCTAAAAAAAATCAGAATTGGATTCAAAAAGAAGTTGTCGCAAGCGCGTTCCAACCATCTCAACCATGCGGGCAATTTCGCCTGCTGCCTTTGGGCCCTAAGCCATTGCTTGCCTCATTGTTGAGGATGTTTCCATCCACGACCAGCACAACCAGGACTCCTCTAAATTGCGCTTGTCGACACGACTGTTGGTTGGACGCTCGCTCAACCGAGTAGCGCCGAGAATGTGTTTCCAGTTCTAGTTTACATTTCTGAATTATTTTAGGCCCAACAACCATTTGGAGGAGGCTGGAGGTCTAGGAATTGCACTTGAAGGCACTGTGGATGTGGTCGATGGTCATCAGTTGTGTTCGCATCACTTTTCTGAAGCTCTTAGGCCGAATGGACCAGCACCCAAATCAGGGATGCTCAAAAGGGGTGCTTTTTCTGGGACAATTTCCAAATTCTGTTTTTGCCAATCTATTTTTCTCGGCGACTATATTTTTTTGGGTATACAGTCGACTCTCGATTTAACATACGGTCGATTAAACATACACCCCGATTTAACATACAGCTGGGCCGGTCACTTCAATAATAAACTCCGTCAAATTACCACCCGATTAACATACACCCCCGATTTAACATTCGGCTGGCTCGGTCCCCAGGGTGTATGTTAAATCGAGAGTCGACTGTGTAGAGTCAAAAACACTGTTTTTGCTAGGTCCCTCTGTGGTTTGGACCTTACTCACCTAGAAGACATCCACAGACCAGGACTTGAACCACAGGGGTGACTAAACGGAAATCATGTTTTCGACTTTGTGGGTTGCGGCAAAAAAAACGTAGACATTTTAAATTTTTTTGTCAAGGGCTTCCGTGCACCGTCTGAAATACAGTTTTTTTTGGTGTAATCAAGGATTTTGAAACAACAGCTGTGAGGCCGGTACCGAGTCTTCTCTTTCTGCCGTAACCTTAGGTCTAGCTCTTCTAGCATGAGATCAACGGGGCTCGCTGCACAGGCTTAAGTCACAACGTGGTTGATTCCCATATGGGTATGCGCGCACTTGAAGCTGACCTTATGACCTAGGGCATAAACCGTCGATCTTGTCACACAGAACTCAACAATACGGAAAAAATAAATAATATATAATGAACAAATGTGGCTTAATCAATAAATGCAGCAAATCAACTATAATTAAAAGGTGTCTTCGTTTTTTCGCCGCACCCTGTATATCTCTAGAATTTCAGCTTCCTAAAATAGTTGTGATCCATATTCAAGAGTAACACCAATTAAATTGATTTGATTTTGCAAGATTTCCTAAAGATTTATTCATTTCTTAATTAAACGTAATTGTTTGAATAGTCATAGACATATTAAAAGCTATTTTCTAAAAAAATATTAACGATAAATGAGTGAGCAAAGACGTAAAAATAAAAAAGACGACAGGACACTGGTCTACCAAGGTACAGAAAAAAGTAAGTGTGACATGTTCTAAATAAGTACCTCCAATTAGAGGAACTATAGAAGGTCACACAGAAATAAAATAAAAACTGATTATATATTTCAAAATAAAAAAGGAATTTGATTTAAAAAAATGGTGAAAATGCAGGATGGTGATAAAAAAATAGAATGGTGAATAATGGCGCGGTCACTATGGCTGGAGCGAAGTTTGTTGATTATTACTTGGCCAAATCAAAGGTTTGGCAATTAATTTGAATGGGAGCTGCGGCTGACCCAATTGTTTGTTGTTGCTGTCATATCATTGACTTTGTTTGCCGTTGTGCTTGCTGCTAGTGCAACTTCCAAGAGTGGTGCTGGCGATGGCCAAATGAGTGGTTAACCCTCTGGGTCACTCATCACGCCCACCACCAGCTGACTGCCCATCCATCTCACCCACAGCGGCTGTTCTTTTTGTTGTTGTGTGCTGCTGCCTGCCACTAGATAATGGCTAATGTGGTAAACAAATTTTTATAACATGTATATTTTGATATGAAATAAGGAAATAAAACATACAAAAGTTTGAAAAAAGGCTTTTTGGAACTGGACGAAAGCTGAAATTTCGATGTTTATTCAGGGCTAGGCCTTTCTACTACTACATTGGAGGTTTTTTGTCCACCCATCATCTTTTGGTGACGGAAAATTGACCGGAAAGCATGTCCCAAGTATAGTTTCACGCGAGAAAGACGATTTTAGATGTTACTTTACAGTCAGGACAGAAAATTTATCTACTTATGTGATAATACCCATGTGGTCAATAGTGCCTATGTACACAGTTACTGAGGTACCAGATAATCAGATTTGAATGGTTTTACCAAGTAATCTGATACAGTCAAACCTCGTTATAAGATACACCCGATATAAGATACACCTCGTTATAAGATACACCTAAAGAAGATTTGGTTGGTCTGAACTAAATTAAGGCAAATGAACCCTCTATATAAGATACACCTCGTTATAAGATACACCTGAGCTTGATCCCGTTCAATAAAATGTCACTCGATATAAGATACAGTCCATAAAAATATACAAAATTTTTGAATTGCCGCCATTTTTAGTGCAAATTTTTCAACTTTTTGTTGCGGAAAGCTTTTTGTTCTGCTAAGTCCTGCAGCAGGACTTAGTAGTTGTTTCATGTAAGTCCTGTACAAGGACTTATTATTAGTATCATGTAAGTCCTTTTTCAGGAGTTATAAAATGAAATATGTAAGTCCTCTACCAGGACTTATGATACACCCTCTATATAAGATACACCTCGTTATAAGATACAGCTGAGGTCTGTCCCTGGGTGTATCTTATAACGAGGTTTGACTGTAGCTAGATTTAGGTGCTGATACTAAGCTAGGCAAGCAAGGAGATGGCTTTTCAGATGGCTCAATAGCCAGATTGTCCAAAACACGTAGTAGAAACCAGGTACCCACATGATCAGATTAGAATGGTTTTACCCGAGTAACGAGACAATCTGATTATATTGATGGAAAACAGGCACCTAGCTATCCAAATACGCAGATATTTCGATTACCGTATTTTTTCTAATAGAGCCACAGTGGCTTTTTTTAGCTTAAATAAAAAGGGGTGGCTTTATCAGAGGGAGGGAGAGGAGAAGAATGGGCCATTTCAATTGGGCCAATTCAATTTGGGCCATTTTCAAATTGGGCCATTTCAAATTGCGCCAATGTAAAATGCGCCATTTCGAATTGAGGCATTTTCAAATTGGGCCAATTTCAAAATGGGCCACGATTTTGAATCAAACAACAGTTAAAAAAATTAACAATAAGTTGGCGCAATTTGAACTAGAGTTGGGTAATTCTCCGGAGAAATACTTTCCGGGTAATTACCCGGGTAATTACCGGTAATTACCCGAAAAGCGGAGAAATACTATTTGCTGATACCTAAACCATCTTGATGGTACCCCAACTACCAGAATAGCACCCAAACCACCGGTATGGTACCCAAATCACCTGGATAGTGCCCAACCATCTGGGTGTTACCCGAAACACCTGGATGGTATCCAAATCTTCTGGATAGTACCCAAACCATCTGAATATCACCCAAACACCTGGATGTTACCCAAACCACCTGGATGGTACCCAAATCACATGGATAGTACCCGAACCATCTGGATATCACTCAAAACACCTGGATGATATCTAAACCAAAAAATTTCTGGCTGAGTAGGGTAGGTGGATTGGTTAATAGTTAATCCTCATAAAAAGTGAATGGTTAGTGGCGATTGTGATATTTGTCGACCATAGTTGCCATAAATTTTTTCATGAAGAAAGCAATTATACTTGTAAAATAAAAACATTCAAAAGACATCAGCATAAAAATCAAGAAGATATCGCAGAAAAATAAAATAATGAAAAAATGTATCAGCTGGGAGTCGAACCTTCGACATTAAAAAGGAGAACAGCAGTGTAAAGGAAAAGCATGGCTCAAGCGGGAAGTGATTCCTGCATAATTAGAAAGTAAACATTGCCTCCCCGGCTCCTACTTTGACGCAATTCTAAAGCAAAAACAGAAAATAAGAACGCTTCAAACTTTCATGAGAACCAACCTCCAAGTGTTTCTCCATTCTTTTCGCATCTGACTTGTAGCCAGCATTGCAGAACTTGCACAAATCGACCACTGTTAGATTCCCATTTGCATTTCTTTCTTCAACTCGATTGTAGTGATTCCAACACCAGGAAAAGGGCTTGAATTTGGACATCAAAATTTTCATCTATAATACGAATAGAGCAGCAGAAAAAAACAGTTTTCAGAAAAAAATATCCAAGGTCAACTGCAATAAATACTAAAAATAGTATTTCTCCGATTTTCCTTTACGGAGAAATACTTAGTATTTCTCCGGGTAATTACCCGGAGAATTACCTATCACTCAACCCTAATTTGAACTGACCCAATTTGAAATTGGCCCAATTTGCATTGGCCCAATTTGAAATGCCCATTCTTCTCCTCCCCAGAGGGAGTGGCTTTATACTTTGAATGCCTCATACAAGTGTAACTAGCTCGGGGGGGGGTCTTAGTCAAGGTTCAAGTATAAAGTTTAAAAATTAATACATTTGAAAAAATAAAATATAAAAATCAATTAATCAAAATATACCAACGCAAAACATCAAAAACTCTCTAATTACCAACAAACATATTTGATTTCCTGGCAGACCACCTTTCTCTCCGTTGACACTTACTCACTCCTGGCACGCCTACCTACTCTCCTGCTTAGCACATCCACTTTCTGTCTGCACTTCAAGTACCTACCCTTCTGCCCTACCCATCCACTCACCTAGCTCGTACACCTACTTTCCTTCCCTATTTGCACACTCTCCTGGCTCAGGCACACACTCTCCTGTCATACCCACTCACTCTCCTGCTGTGGAACTCACCCTCTTGCCATACCTGCTCTCTTGGCTTAGGTACCTACTATCTTGCTTAACGCACCCATTCTCCTGGCTCGAGTACCCACTTTCTTGGCTCAGGTACCTACTCTCTTTCCAAACCCACCCACTCTCCTAGCTCAAGTACCTACTCTCCTGCCTTATCCACACACTCTCTTGGCTCACGTACCCACTCTCTTGCCAAACCCACCCACTCTTCTGGCTCGGATACCCACTCTATCGGCTCAGGTACCCACTCTTCTGGCTCGGGTACCCACTCTCTTGGCTTGTACCCACTCTCATGCCAAAAACACCCACTCTCCTCATTCCTTTAATAAATCTTACATTTTTTACAACTCTAAAAATCAAAAGTTTTGACACCGGCAATTTTCCAAAATGATTATTAGATTCCTGAGAACCTCAGCTTCAATTTAAAAAAATTGACCAAAAAACCATATAAAGACACTCCAAAAAAATCGAAAAATCAATTGAGGACAAACAAAAAAAAACACTTCTAATAATATATAAGAAATACCATCAATGAACACGCCAAACCATCGCCTACAAAGTTACCATCAGAAATCTCAAAATTCTCTGTATCACTACTTACTCTCCTGACACATTTACTCATTTTGCTGGTACCTCTACTCGCTCTCCAGGTGCTGCTACTCACTCTCCAGGTACCCCTACTTACTCTCTCGGCACATCTACTTCCTCTTCTGTTAATCCTACCCACTCTCCAGATGCTGCTATCCACTCTCCAGGTACGCCTATCCACTCTCCTGACAAACCTACCAACTCTCTTCTCTCACCTACCTACTCTTCTAATACCCCTACCCACTCTCCTGGCTCACTTACCTACTCTCATGGTGCAAATACCGATCTCCTTGTACCCCTAGTCTTTTTTTTTGCAACAAGAAGTACAGACAAAAAACATCAAATCCCCTGATAACAGCTCCGCGACTTTGACTCCGGGACGAAAAAACCACAATTTTCTCACTAAAACCCGAAAATTGAAACTAATAAAAATCTTAAAACCGAAATCCGAAACAACTATTCTACTCCTGAGATTCCAAGCTTTAATTAAAATAAAAATTGACCAAAAAAATCAAACAAAACATATCAAACAAACTCAAAATATCAATTGTCCGCAGACAAACAGACAAAACATCTCTAATCCTCACCGGACATGGGACAGTTTGCCTTGGGAACAGTTCGCCTTGGACAGTTCGCATTGCTTATTTTAGAGGACAGTTTGCCTTGGACAGTTCGCATTGGTTATTTTAGAGGACAGTTCGCCTTGGACAGTTCGCATTGTTTTTTTTCAAAATTTTTTTTGCTTATTTTTGTCTTGAAAAGTATCTTTGTTAGTGCAAATGCTGTTCTAAAAGCAATTGCAGTTCTGCTTGGATGGTCTATGCATCAAAAAAACCAAGAGATTAATCACTTTTTTCAGGTTCTTGAACTTGTTTTCTGTACTAATTGAAGCATTCTAAGAATGGTTTGATAGTAGTAAAATTCCGTTTTCCCGGGTATTTTTCGAGTTTTCGTATGTTGCTTAAACAACAATGCTAATTATGACCGATTTAAGAATATTGTTTTAAGTGCACAAATGTATTTTCAAGAGAAAAAAAAATTATATGCTCTCTTGACCCCACTATCTAATATATCATCACCTCGTGGGAACCTTATCTTAGACTAGAATCAATATTTTCCAAATCTCATTGTACAGTGTGAAATCATATTATACAGCAGTTATTTTTTGGATCTGCGTTGTCAACATATATTTCGGAATGTGGAAACCAAAAGCCGAATAAAAAGTCACTCTAAAGCGGACAGAGAAACTAAGGCGCGTGAAGCTGGCCATTACCGCTTTTCCATTGCTATTGCTGGACCATCCGAGATGAAAGAAACGGCAAGATGGAACTGCAAGAATTGAATTTGCATGCTATGGTTGCCGAAAGATTTGCGATGCAAAGCTAAGCGAAATTCCTGAAGACACGCCTTTGCCTACTTGGATCACAAATAGAAATGTCGAAACTACAGTGCACTGGAAAGGAGCTGGTAACGGAGTTGTTCACTTTTGTAATGTTCCAAAAGAGATATCGAAGTGTGTTTTTTAGTTATTTACACAAAATTTTCGTGTCTTTTTGTCGAGGGAAAACAACTTTGCAAAAGCGTGCGTGCCTAGCTAGCCACTGGATCTGTCGAAAAGCCTTGCTCAGCGGTAGCAAAGCTTGAAAGAAAAATATTAAAATAGCAAAGGCGATCAAGCTAAATTAGTCAAAAAAGCAGACTTCTGGACGTCTTGGAATACTTCAACTTAGTTACATTTTAGTCATTTTTTTAAGTTTGGTCTTCAGATCAACCTGGATTGCCTTGAGTACAACAACAAACTCAGAAAAACCAGTCATAACATGGTCGACAACAGTACTTATTCCGAAAAGGAGCGCCTCTGATACAAGTCCTAGGTAAATTGATCCTCTACAAATTGATCCTCTGGTAAACGCGATAGTCACAGTCGAACGCTGTCACTGCAGACATGCCTGAGAAAAATGCAATGAGACAAATGCGAGTATTTTTTCAGGCAGGGAATAACACTGATATTAGTATTCACGAAAAGGACAAAAAATAACAATGCTGGATTAACGAGGAGAAACAAGGATTGTTACAATTAGGATTATTCTCCATGAAATCCAAGCATCTCTCTGTCGTGAAAATCTAAAACTATTATGATCAACACGGGCAGTTTAAAAAAGCAAACTAGGTTCCAAAATTCGCTCTTCTTCAAACCACCCATCAAATTTCAGGAACATTTCTGTACCAAATTATATAAATTTTTCCGGAATCTGAAAATCTGTTGTCATAATCCTTCTAAATACACAGATTGACCTTCAATTCCTGCAGCGACTTTGGATTTGGTGGTTCGAGATTTTCATGATGTCGGATGTTACGAATGTTAGGGGCCATTAGCGATCTACGAATAAGTGGCTGAGAATGTTGACTGATCAGCTCCATACTGTCTCCGATGATTGCACGCGGCTGATATTTTGTTTCTTTAGCTTTTTTCTGTACAGCTGCTTGCATTCGCTTGAGTTCCACCCTACCCTTGTCCGCATAGTGATTGTGTGTAGTCGTAATCTTGACCTTTCATCAATGCTTGAAGCAGTTCCTGCATAACATACCATTCAGACAGATGACACTCTAAAGATTGTAAAATACCTGGACATTTGCTTTCTATTTTTTCCGTCAGCAGCCTTTTGGAAAAAAAAACACCGCCAGTATGTTTGCTTGCCGTTTTTTCTTCGCGTCAATAAAGTAATAGGTAAAATGCCCCTTAGCTTTGTTCTTTTCACTCGGAAGCAACTCTATATCAAACTAAAATCAGATTTTCGTCATGGACTCAGAAAACCTACTTAAAGGACCATGAAACTTGATAAGCACAGCAATTTGCGGAATTCGAATTCGCGCGGGACCACCCTAATTTTGTCCATAATGTTTTTGAATTATTTTTTTTGCGTGCATTGAAAATTTAAATTTTATTCATGAGTAAATTACTCCGGTATTCCGAGAGTATTTGGCCACGAGAGTATTTTGGCCTGAGAGTATTTTGGCCTGAGAGTATTATGGCCGAGAGTATTATGGCCGAGAGTGTTTTGGGCGTGTCCGGGGAAAATTTTGGGTGATGTTATGAATGGCAATCGGACAAAAGCGAATTTTAAAAGTATTAGTCGAGCGAAAAATCCCGGTATCCCGTTTTTGTGGCGAAAAAAAAATCTGGCCACGACTCTGCAGCTGACAGTAATAAATTCGGCATGATCTCAATACAAGAGTGACTTTCAAAAATTTTGGGTGATGTTATAAATTAACCCAGACTAAAATTGCAGTTCATAACCTGAAATTGTCAAAAAACGAATATTACATTTCGAGACAAAATCACGTTGTTTAATTCTTCTTGTGGTTTTCTTTTTCTCACCATTCCTATCTGCTTCTTCGCCGCTTGCAAATTCTTTCTTTGCTCTCAAGTATCTTTCCGTATTTTGGGCAGTCTCATCTTCCAATAAGGTAATTTTATGAAACTATGAAGTTCATTTTTTTTCTATGCGGTTAATTTCAGCTTCTCATGCCGCTTTTTTTCGTCAACGCAAAAGAAGATGAACAGGATATCTTCTACTTTCATGGTATACTGCAGTTCTTCGGTTTCTTTTAATTTTTGGTCACAGGGAATTTGCCTGATTCTGATGTCGATAAGCTGCTGGAAAAAGATGGCGATTTTCTCATTCAGTCGAAACATGTAATAGCGCGTACGCACACCAAGCTATATCTGGCCATTCAATGGGATAGCAAGGTTGAGCGCAGAGAAATCGATCGATTGGTGGGATTTCGACTTGCCAAATTCAATGTTTGTTGCTCGACTAGTCGGGATTTTTTCCTACAACACTCCTGTTTAGAAAAGCTTTTGGAACTCTTCGCTCCTTGTGTCAAGTACTACACAAACATGGTATCAGCAGTTCGAAGGGTGTTGTCCTCCAGCTTAAGCGTCCGATGTCAAGAAGCAAATACGAATTAACCCACAAAGACATCAAACTGAAGAAAAAATTGGAAGTGGAGCCTACGGAACCGTCTACAGAGCTATTATGGTCAAAACCCAGAAGTTGTAGCTGTGAAGAGAATCGCGCCAGACGGGAAGACAGATCAAGCCTTGATGGAAATGATGAAAGAAGCTCGAGTGATGCAGATGTACGACCACAAAAAACATAGTTCATTTCCATGGATTCATCGTCAGTCAAGCTCCATATCTTTTGGTCATGGAGTATTGTTCGGTTGGTTTTTAGTTGAATGTCCGTTGTTATTTTAGTTTGTCATCTTCAGGGTGGGTCCTAGAGGATCGTCTGCGTTCCGAGGGTGCCAATATTCTGACTGCTCGTCGTGTGAACTACAGTATGCAAGGAGTTAGGTTT